>MNCI01020854.1:109043-136788 GCA_015680685.1 Gnetum montanum | reverse complement strand
GCATCTAAAATCTTTTTGTATCTTTACACATAGAAAGGAGGATGAATTTTTAAAGAATCAATGATCTTGACTTTAGATAATGCAACAAACATTAGACCCGTAAGTTCTTTTGTGTAGCGATTTCGCAGGCTATGAGTAGAATTTAATTTTTTTTTTAAGTTATCATCACTATTTGCATTCCAGATAATATATATTGGTAAAGATAAATTGGTTAAAATAAAAGTTTATATATTTCATATATGTTGATGAAGGAATACATTACACAATTATTGCAACAACCATTATAGGGATACATAATAGGATTGAGCAAAAGGCAAAATACAATGATAAGTGTAAACTTAATATACCTAATCCTCCAACTGAGCAAAATGAACTTCTTGTGCAATTCTACTTGGAGATGTTTAACATCTAAAATTTTTCTATATCTTTGCATATGGAAAGGAGGATGAATCTTTAAAGAATCAATGGTTTTAACTCTAGATAATGCAACAAGTGTTAGACTCGTAAGTTCTCTTATGAAGCAGTTTCATGGGCTATGAGTAGAATTTGATTATTTTTTTATTTTTTAAGTTATCATCACTATTTGCATTCCAAATAATATATACTGGTAAACATAAATTGGTCAAAATAAAAGTCTATATATTTCGTATATGTTGATGAAGGAATATATTACACAATTATTGCAACAAACATTATAGAGCTGTATAATAGGATTGAGCAAAAAGCAAAATACTATAATAAGTGTGAACTCAATATGCCTAATTCTCCAACTAAGAAAAAAAAACTTCTTGTGTAATTCTACTTTGGAGATGTTTAGCATCTGAAATCTTTCTGTATCTTTGCACATGAAAAGGAGGATGAATCTTTAAAGAATCAATGGTCTTGACTTTAGATAATGCAACAAACGTTAGATCCATAATTTCTCTTGAACCAATGTGAATAGTAGCCTTATCTAGTGTCATTCCTTGAGATTTATGAATAGTCATGGCCCATGCCAACCATAATGGTGACTGACGAGATGCTCCTTGGACCATAGGTACAATTGGCACATGATGAGGATTACCATTATCAAAGGCACATCTAATGTAGAAGTCAAAATTAACAATAACATATAATGGTAATTCAGGTGGCTATTTACGTTAAAGATACATAATACTGTGAATCATGCCAAGTGTACCATTTACCAATCCTGCTTCAAGCCAAAGGTTAACTGTAAGCATTATCCTTGCACCTTCACATATAAGTAGAGATTGCATTACTTGTTGCAGTAGATAGTTGTTGCACTACTTGCTGCAGTAGATGGTTGTTATTGCTAATCTTGAAGAAACTATTCTTTGCCTTATCTATTGGGACTAATAGCAGCAGAATCCATGTTTCTAAAAATGCATGAATTCCAATATTTCACCTCTTAATCTTGTAACATGATGCCTAAGTTCAATATCTTTAAGTACTGCATCACACCGTAACCATTGCCATGATCGTAACTGTCACTGTAATCATAATCGTCATTGTTTATAATAAGAATAAATAGTCATTATTACTGTAATCATAACCATCACCATTTATAATAATAATAAATATTCAATATTACTCACCGTTTATAATAATAAATATTTATTATTACCCACTTTGGGCCCTACACATGAGGGAATATAAAGAGATGAATGGGGAGGCCAAGGGTTGGGGGGCATCAATTGAATAGAGATTCAGCTCCCCTGTAGTGACTCTTTCCTTACATGTGGTGCGTGCATGTAAGGGAATATAAAGAAACGAATGAGAAGCTCAAGGTTAGGGGGCATTAATCGAGTAGAGATTCAATTCCGCTGCATTGATTCTTTAGCTGTCATCCATGTGGCACATGCAGTTGAGGGAATACGAAGAGATCAAACTAAATTGGCACTACAACATATATTTGTAATGCATATTCATTCATGGAGATATAAAAAATCACATTACAAATGCATGAATAATGTTATTATTATATCACGGGCGTTTGTCTATTAACATTATTGTTATAATGGATAAGATATGAATGATGTTAATAGCTCATTCATAATTATTATATTATAATTATTGTGGAATCCAATAAATGTTATGAGATTATTATAATTAGAGCAATAATCAATNTATAATCATTTATGTTTATGATTATAAATATATCATTATATATAACCGAGATTATGAATAATCGAGATAAATATTAATCATTGGCTCCTTTGCAGTGACTCTTTGGCTAGGTAAGATTTATAAATAATTGGTTATTTATGATTATGGCAAGACATGTGTGTCGACAGAGAGCTCGTTGTCATTTGCCTCGGCATTAGCTAGGATCATCATAGCATGATCTTGCCAGAGATCTTCCCAGGGTCTAGGCTGCCAGAGGTGTAGAAGTTCTCACTTTTAAAATTTACCAGGTTAACAACCATATCATCCATTAGATTCCATCAATTAAATAATTTGTATATAAAGAAAAGGCTTCACTGTATGCAAGAAGGTAAAAAGAAATTGTCAAATTTGAACTCTTTATGTCCTCCTAATACGCAGGAAAATTGTTAAAAGTGTAGGATTCACTGTGCCTTGGGTTAATTACCTCATGTCCCAATCTCTACAATCCCTTCTATAGTTCGTCTCATCTCGTTGTTCATGTAATTGTAGCTCGTGTCTCGTATAGTGTATAATTCTTACCTTATTTCGGTGGTATCTACATGTATGTGTTTTTTGAAACTGGTATAGATTACATTTAACCCTTCTAGTGCCTATGGACATTTTAAGATGTGGTTACGCAAGGGCATTATAAGTTGGAACCTGCTTTGGGGAGGACCCACTTGCGTGACTTTTGCAATTTGTACTTGTTGCATACCACCACATCATCTTATACCCTCTAAGCACTTCATTTCCAAATCTATTCTTTTCTTTGTCATCATTTTATCAAACGTTTCTCAAAACTAGGTCCTTTTATGTGTCACCTAAACAAACCAGGTCCAACATTAAACTTTTAGGGCAACTTCCTTGAAAAAATTTCTAACTCTAAAATCACACTAAGCAAAGAATTCAACATTTATTAAAGGCAATGAGTAAGGTATGAAATCATTGAATTTTTTTTTAATAATAACCTTACTAACAATTGATCTTTGTGTGATTATAGATGGCTCCTAAAAGAAGACAACAATGAGGACCTTCTCATGGTGCAATCGAACGACCAGGGGGAGGCAAAGGCCAAGGACTTCATGTAAAACATGTAGAGTGGGGGCACAATCACTTAGCATCCATCATGGAACTCTTGTCACTACATAATCTATCCAAGAAAAATGTGGAGAGGTTAGGGCCCAAGCCTATGAAGAGGAATGACGGCTATTTGCGGCATAACATGTCAAGGCCAATCCAGTGTTCTCGCAACTACCATGTTCATGGAAAGTGCTAACTCCATCAAACATTGGAACATCGGCATGGATGACTCATAATCCTTGGATAGAAGAGGAGAAACTTCAAGGGCTTCTTCAATAGTATCAATCTCAGAAGCCTGATCATGTAGGACAAAGGAGAGGCACCCATAGAGGAGCCACCACTACCAGGAACCTCATGAGTTCCACAAGATTTGTCTTTTGTGTCTATGTCCAAATTTTGTTTAATTCTCCAATGCGGCATAAATAAATTCCTAGTTAGTCAATAATCCCATACCTATCCACTGTGTAATCAATTGAACTTGTTCCTTACTTTCTTTGACTCGAGGACGAGTTGTTATTCAGTCTTGGGGGTATGATGAGTCATGGTCTGTCAGGTCCTATTATCATACCCCTATTACCAAACCCTTGTTATTGGAACCCTAATACAAGATACCAAGTCTGATAGGTCCTGATATCGGATCCCTGTTATCAGACCCCCAATATCACGTACATGATATCACACATGCGATATCACATCTGCCATGCGATATCGCATCTTGCCTCATCTTCTATAAATAAGAGGCAGCACCCTTTGTTCCTAATAATTAGTTCTTAGTCCCTTATCCAAACTCTTGTAGTTTTTCCTTCTTAGAGTTAGAATTATTTCTCAGTGCATGCCTGCAGTGTAATGATTGTAATTGTACAACATCCTTTATTCAAGTGTGACGTACTTGGACATGCACATGATCAAAAATAAAGATCGAGATTACTTCATCATTGGAGCATTCACTTAGTTTAATTATTTAATTTTTATTATTATTTATTGCTTTCATAGTTAACATCTCTTTATCCTAAACTCCTATTAAATATGGAATGAGTATGACTTGATCACAAGCATTTAAGTGTGATTACTTGGTAACCTAGTAGCGTACCTAGGATCTACGCTTGGTAATCCCAGTGGTAGCCATGCACGAGGTCCAAGTTGTGTATGGATGATTAAAGAATGGATGCTCATCGCACTTAGGCTAGTTTAGATTCTCTATCTCTCTCCTAGTTTAGTTGATATTATTTTTCATTAGCCCGAGGAGTAGCATTAGTATAGGAGCACATCTTACACCTCACTCTGGACTAAACCATACATGACAAGCTAATACTAGTTCAGGTTGGAAGATAGCGAACTGCGATCTATGAGTAACTTTCTGGATACCACAACTAGTCTGTCTGCAGAGTTCGACTGGATCATGCATGAAATGCTCGTATTCATATGGTTGAGTGTAGGGGTACCTCACCACTCATCATATCTTTTCACAACTGCTTGCTATTCACAAAACCTCTACTATTGTTATGCACTCCTATCTACTACATCAACATGAATCCTACTTCCACATGCTTCCAACTACTACTACCATAAAACCCCTCTAATAATTTTCAATCTTTGTAATGCCTAAGAATGTCTTAGCCCTTTGCCAACATTTGTGCATCTAGTTACTATCAAATGTTAAATGCTCCTATGGGTTTTTATGTTCCACTTCTAAAAGCATCAAGTCTCACTTACTCCTTTACTAGCATGAAACTTCAAAAACTAATTTGAGACTTCTTGTTGTGGGTTGTAACACTTAATTGTAAATTGACTTGACAACTCACCTAATCTCATCCTATGATCACTCATGATCCAATCATCTTTATAGCCATCTAGAAGCCAAATCATAATCATTATCATCATCCAGGTCATACTAGGTTAATACCTTATTGTTAAATATGAAANAATTACACCTATCATACAATGTCATACTCCAAACCAACTACATGTGTTAAATAATACCACATTAATAATACTAACTACACATGGCACACAATCNTTAATACCTTATTGTTAAATATGAAAAGAGTTATTTCTAAGGTACTAATAATGCCATATGCCATACAATGCCTCAATGTTAACAGTATGTTAGTCAAACTAGTGCATATAAGTTTAATAACTATATATATATATATATATAATTAAAGTAAAAATAATAAAAGAATAAAAACTAGCAAATTACTTCAAAATATTTAGTATAACCAAACGTAATACCAACTACACCTATCATACAATGTCATACTCCAAACCAACTACATGTGTTAAATAATACCACATTAATAATACTAACTACACATGGCACACAATCCTACATTCTTTATTAATCATCATCATCACTATTGACAAATGATGTTAACAAGGTACAAGACATAGGTTTAAGTTACTGATGAGTGGCGAGTAGACCCTACACCCAACCATACAAATCACAAGCATTTACATATGATCTATTCAAATTCCAAGGACTTTTAGGTTTCTATGTACAGTGGTTTAGGAGGTGAATCAAATGTTATAATCATTGTCTTCCTAGTTATACTTGTGAGTATAAGGGTATAGTTAAGTATAACTGAGGCATATGATGTTTATGATTTTTATCCTTTTTATGTTCTAAGTTGCCTAAGAATAAAGAATAAAGGATAATGTAATTAATTACTAAATTAATCTAACAACTAGCTAACACTTAACTAATCCTAACATAAGCACCCATTCCCACTTGCTATACACATCCTAAACATGTATACTGCTAGGGTTACCAAATATTAAGCATTACTAGGATTACCAAGCCTTACACATATGCTCAAAGTGGTTGTACTTATGTTTACTATTTAATTTATCTTAATTAATTACTTCAATTACTTAAAACATTAAAGGAAATTACTTAAATATTTAAATGCATAAAGAACATAATTAATTTAATCCAACTGCTGCAAGGTTTGATCATAAAGCTCATCTTTATTTCCACACACACTACAGTGCTCAAGTACAATAGTGCTCAAATAAAGATTTGTATACTCTTTGACTCCTATTGTAGGCACTTAGAAAATATTCTAACTTTCAAGTGGAAAAACTATTAGAGCTTCACTACAAATTCTAAAAAGAATGTCATAAATGTAGCAGAAGGTACACATTTGATGAGTGGCGAGGTACCCCTACACTCAACCATACGAATACGAGCGTAGCACATGCGATCTGGTCGAACTCCACAGACTAAGTGCCTACACGCCTCATGGAACACCTAAGGTTAATCATTCATTGTCTTCCCAGACTTACTTGTATTTTTCACGATTGTATGATTAAGTAATTCTAAGGTATATGATTTTTATGTCTTTCTATTTTATCTCCTATGCTAACGAGGTGAAGGGTGAAGAGACTAATTAACTAACTTTAACTAACTAACTAAGTCTAAATTAACGTAGCATCAGCATCTGTTCTCACTTACCATTCACACCCTGAACCGATGCAACCTTGGTTACCAAACGCTAGTCGTTGCTAGGATCACCAAGCGTAACGCACGTGCTCGAAATGGTCGTACTGAGGCACTTAACTAGGAGAGAAAGGTTGAGAGAGATTTAATTAACTAATAAAACAATTAAATGATAAACAATAAACAACAATAAATAAAGTCCTAATTAGCCTATTCCATACACTGCAAGGTTTATCCAAGAATTTATCTTTATTATCATACACAAATTTGTGTTTAGGTGCAATATTTGCTCGAATAAAGATCTATTCACTTTGGAGTTCCTACTGTGGGCACATGAAAATTATTCTATCTCTGGAGAGGTAAAACTGCCAAAGTTTAGCTATGGTCTAGGCCTAGATTGTGAAACAAGGGAGAGCCACCTCTTATTTATAGACTTGGCGATGCACTACGATATCGCGTACGTGAATCTCAAGTTCAAACGGGTTTTCTTATTGGTCCTTACTTTTCAAGATATTTCATCACTTTTTACATATTGGATTTATTTAAAAGGTAAAGAACTACTCTTCTTAAAAGTTTAAGTTTAGGTATGTCCTTTATTGCTATGTAAGTGATCTTGCTTTAATGACAACTTTTATCACTAAGAAAAGATAGTTTGACAATGGACTTATTTTGAATTCGTATCTTCAGCAAAAATAGATTGGCTAGTAGTCATTCTAAAGATTCAAGCTTGTTTATTACCTAAGCAATGTACATGTGATTTTCTGTGAAAGAAAGATTATTTGAAGAAATGCTTTGCAATGTGTATTAATTAGCGTTAAGCAAGGACACATCCTCATGGAAAATTTCATGTTCAAGACATCCTAGGGATAGAGACACGTCCCAGGATCCAAGTGGGATATGGTCCATACTACAATATTTCAAAATACATTTTATATCTTATTTACACCTATTTTCTTTTTTGCAGAATATTTTGAAAATGTTTTGTAGTCAAAATTGTAGTAAAAACCTCTAAAAAAATATTTGACAAATCACAATCTACAATAAGTTTATCCATAATCTACAATACTTCTAAACATAATCCAATTTAAATAAAACAATTATTCATGTCCGAGTTGCGTCTCTATGGCATTCCCAAAAACCCATCCTATCCCCAAATGGCATTCCCAAAAACCCATCCTATCCCCAAATGCATTTGGGACTTGTTCTTATGTCCCCATGTCCCTGCATCCTAGGGACCTATGAAATACTGGTACTAATAATATGCTTTAACATGTCTGAATCATTCATTGCCAACTGAACTCGAAATAAAATATATTTATAATGTGGAGTGTGTCTAAACCAACAAAGCCATCAAGGTACTAAGGTACGAAATATACATTATTCAGAGCTGTTCACAAAAAATCAAATGTACAGAACACTGATAAATTTTCTTTCATTTCAGTATATGCTTTATATTAGCAACATGCACATCACAAATTTGCACTCACCACTAGGAGTCAAAAATATGGATTTCTTTCTTAGAAAAAAAACCCAATGTAAGAAATAGCTAAATCAACATACTAGGCTTGCAGCTAAAACTTACTATTGTAAATCAACGTTGCTAAAAGGAAAGCATGGATATGCAAGACCTCCGAAGTAGTAGCAGATGGCAGCTTCATTGTTTGGAAAGATTCTACCACCATGTCTTTGAGTTCACCTTTACCATCTTTACTATCTAATTCTCTCTCAGTATGTCTAGCCCAGCAAAAAAGAATTGAGCCTTTTCCGTTAGATCTGTTTTCGTTATCTGAAAAGAAATTTACGACGCATAATGTTTACTCAAAAAGACACGGAAGGGATAACCATAAATTGGGAAATTACAAAATAATAATAATAATAAGAAAAGAATAGTTAACAAAGATAACAGGAATTAGCAACTTGTAAACATTTCAGGTCTGTGAAAGCTTTCTCAAATTCAGAGCAGAAACGATTAAAAGCTCAGCGTTGCACATTCCACGGCTGACTATAAATGCTGCATGTAATCACATTTAAAAATCTCAATAAACGATATCATAAATACAGTGTAAATGCTACCAATGAATCAGAAAACTCAAAAGCAACCCTTAATATCCTGTAATACTACTACCTTTCCGAACCCAAAAGCTTTAAAAGTTAGTTGGATGCCTCTTTCATTTGTGATTTCCCTTACTTGTTTAAAGGTGATTGTGATTCCATCGTCATTATTATTTCATAGTAAGAAGTATTAGTTTAGTGGTGAGAGGCTTACCTTGGTAGACATCTTAATGACCCGAACTAAAAAATTTCACTCAGTTTCATTTCTTTGAAGTTATTGCATTGAGGTGTTAACTTATTACTGACGTTCATGGAAAATCTAAATCACAAATTTGATTCTAAGATGCAACACTGAAAAAAAAATCCATAAATAGAATGCTGACACCAACTGAATTTTTTTAAAAACTCAATTTTCAGTTTCAATTCCAACGTTGACTGCACTTCTTTTATGGCTGGCATCATGGCTTGTGCAAACCTTGGCTACCCTCAAAATCCCTTGAACTACCTCCAATTCTTTCTCCTTATGGACTTCAATGCCTTCACCTTTGTCATAGACCCTGGTTAAAGTTTGTTTAATTCTCTCTTATTTTCTGTTGTACTTGCAGTAAAACTTTATAACTCTATAACTGAATTCTATTTATTAAAATCAAATCCATAATTTAGAGTTTCCAAATTTTTAATGTTATTATTTCAAAGCTATAAACATTTCAAGCTATAAACATTTCATTCCGTGGGCACCTCTCCTCCAGCCCCATATCTCCATAAAAAGTAGCACCTATTGAATAAAGTAAAATAAGAAATAAACTTTGAAATTTTAAAAACATGTTTTAAAAATTAAAATATAATGTTGAATAAAAGATGTTCCTGGAGCAACATATACCTTTGATCCTTATGATTAATAAGATGTAGCTGTTACAGGCTGTGATTGTGAAATTGGCATGGTACAGATTATGCCAAAATCAGAGAGCTTCACAGTCATATCTTCATCCAGCAATACATTTTGTGGTTTAATATCACAATGGATTACTGGGACTGAAATCATGGTAGAAATAGCTCACTGCACTTGCCAACTCTTTCAATATGCGGAGCCTTATTTCTAAACACAATGAGCTCTGTTGTTCTCCATGCTGACCGTGAAGAAGAAAATGCAGAGAACCACTGCTCATGTAGGGCAGTCCTATGGCTCTGAAATCATTGGAGTAAACCATTGGAGTAAACCATGGTGAAGATCTTGATGCAATTTTCTGAAAATCTGACATTCGTTTTTGAAACTCATTTCAGAATTATTTTCATCGAATGACAGATAGCTACTTTCTGTCCCTGGTTTAATTCCCATTAATACACCTTTCCAAATCGTCCTTGGCCATGGCCACTTAGCTGCACTAAGATTCTGAGTGGCTCTATGTAATTCTTCCATTGATAATTTCAAGAATGGCTTCTCCAAATTAACAAAATTCAAAATGGAGCTTCATGGATTCAGAATTATTCATCATTTTTCTCCAAATCAAAATCTCACCCCAGAAGGTGATGATTATTAACAGTAATTTCACAATTATGCAGAGTGGGAAGTACGGGGACCGGAGATCTTGCATTCAATGAGACCAAAGCAACCACCACAGCATAGCAAGGGATATTCTGCTAAAAACCATTAACTTAGGTTTTTAAAAATGCCCATTCTTTATAATGGCTTTGCCCTTCAAAAAAGTTGCAGGAGATATTCTAAACATGTAGATAGGCAAGCTTGGTCAGAGATGCATGCACTTTTCCTGAAAGAATTATGTGAGAGATCCATACTTTGAAGTTGTGTTATCTCTTTCCAGTGAAATTGTTGAAAGAGAGATTGAGCTCCACTGCATTTAACCCTTACACAATGTGAATGCCAATGTCCCCTGATTTAGATGGTTGTTGGAGATATCAATATGCTGAGTCACTGGCATCCTTCCTATATCTTCCCTGCAGGCATTTCCCCTGCTAAAGCATTTTTAGACAAACTGAATCCAAATATGCTGTGTTTTAAACCAGCAACCTCTGTTGGAATTTCTCCAGAGAGGTTGGTTGCAGAAAGATCCAGATCTTCCAGTAACCTTTAACATGGACAGATTGGCAATGGTCGGAGATATTGATCCTGATCCCTTCTGGTCAAGATCGACCAAATCACTCTTCCCTTCCCGGATGCTGGAGAGAGTGATAGCAGATCCTGCTTCTTAAAACCCACAAAATCGCTCCTTCCGATGCTTGAGGGAGGGAGCGCAGACATTAAAAATTGACAAGAGATATTGATCCTTCCGATGATCGTGAAAGATCCACAAAATGAATTTCCCTAACACTAGAGAAAGTGGGATCAGATCTGCTTGTCAAGATTGAAGAAATCACTCCTCCCAATGCTTAAGGGAGGAAGCCCAAATATGGACAAATTGGCAACGGCTGAAGATATCAATTCTGATCCCTACTTTACGAAGATCCAAAAACAACCACTCTTCCTGATGCTTAAGAGACTAGGTTCACTCCTTTATAATACATACCAGAGATATTGATCCTGGTCCTTGCTTGTGAAGATCCACAAAATCGCTGTTGGGGATGCTTGAGGGAATGAGATCAGAGATCCATGAAATCAGTCTTTCTGAATGCTTGAGGAAGTGCATTGATTGGGTTCAGCTCTATGAACCCACTCTGTCTGAATGCTTAGGGAATAAATCCATTGGTTTCCAACTTATAACCCAGGGTTTCAATACTCCTAGCTGGTTATGCATCTCTTGAACAAACGATAGATCTCACATCATAATCATCATCATGATCTGCATTTGCAGGAACATGATGAGAGGAGGATAAGGATGAAGGTGGATTAGAAAATATCCAAATAGTGCAATTGCAAGAGGGCATGACAATATGTTGATCAGTGCAGGCTTTTGCTTTTGCTTTTCCTTTGCCAAGAGAAGGGTTCACTGGACGGGAATCACGGGACGTGGCACGGTTGCTTTCACGTTCTGTTTGCTGCAACTTTATTTCAAGGACCGTAGACAAGGCTCTTCATAACTGGTTTTCAGCCGTCGCCATGGCCAAGGAAACTACTGCTATCAAGTTTTTACTTTTGTTGATCATATAATAATGCCTTTATCTTTTGATGTTTTTTGACGCACAACATAACACATCCCACCAATATTAATCCGGAGTATGAGTTGGACACCCGTTCTTCTTTTTGGACATTTTCTACAAAAATTAAAGTTTTCTATTTTAAAAAAATGGGTAATATTACATCAGGATGTTATTGATTACGGTATAAGTACGTACATATATAGATGTGTAAATATTTATTTCTTACTTCTTAGTATTTAAAGGCAAGAAAATCCTGACTTGCAATGAGATATGATTATGCAAAACTGCCTCCAGGTATTAAGGATCCTTTCAAGGAAGCATGAGGAAAAAATATTATTATTCCAAACTGCAAAATTTTTATGTCCAAGGGTATATATAGAAAATTACCTGTAATAGACATAGCATAAAGGTTTTATTACATGTAAGCTTTGTATGAGGTGTTAGACACAACTTAAGACCATTAATCATTGCTTATTTCAACGTTCTATGGCCCAATCATTTTGACTAGGGTTTGCCACATGACTAACACAGATTGGAACTATATATTCATTCATGATGTAAAACTTCTAAAATTTTAGAAAAATGGAGGCAACACAAATATAAAACTTTTATTACTTAAGGTCTTCATACTTTATGATTATAATATAAAAGTTCCAAGGTTTGTTACATGATGTTTTTTAGTTTTTCACTATCGTGGTGGTGGTAATTTTGGAGATAAATTATCTTTTATTCATTTGAGAGAAATATTCATATGATATCGTGTCTTACTTCCCTGTTTTACTGTTGTTAAATTAATTGGATCATATGGAAGACCTTTTTTTATGTTGTATTGGAAGCTCTTGTAGCTCCACTTTTGTATAGTCTTTTTTTCATTTTCTGGTTTTCTAGAATTTGAGGTTAAGTATCCCGTATGGTTTATTAGAAATGGGAAACTAGATATAGGACATATTTATTATATCTAGAAAATCGCAAAGAATTTGTTAGATGGTTACAAAACCTTAGCATATTTTTGAAGACAGTTGAAAACATCATTGATGTAATGCTCCAAGTAGATGGGATTAATTTGAAAGAAAACAATCAGTAGATTACAATTAATATTATAATTCATTCAAATGTGAGCCAAAGATGGGCAAAATAAAAGGATATGTTCTTCATCTTCTATGCTTTGTTTGCACAATATACAAATTAGCTCTTCTCTTGGTAAATTAATCTAATGAATTGTCTCAAATTTGCACAATTTATAATATAATTGGCTTTTAGGCTTTCGAATGTACCTCAACCATCATAAAATTAGGTTTACCTTACTTAAATAAAAGAAATAGTGAAATACAAAGTTATTAGAAAATTTTTTCTACATAGAATGTTTCTATCATGGTGATAGAGTTATTACATCTATATCCAAATTTATGGAAAATGTTAAATAGTTTCCTTAATTTTCTTATAGTTTGCAAGGTATAAATGTTAACAACATGTCATGGGAAAAATCACATACATGTCCATCAAAATCACACCCTAATTATCTAACACTCATTTTTTCAACTTCTTCAATTTCTATAAACAAAACAAGCACTTCTATAGTAATTGCTTTACCTTTATATGTAACTTTATTTTTGAAATCATAAATAGTGGAAATCATGCACATTACAAATATTAGATGAAAGCTTGAGGTACCTTCTATTAAGATTTGGTGTGGTTTCTGAAATTGAAACTAAAATTTTTATTTATGTCCAATAAGACCCATTGGGTTTATCAAAATAGTTTCAAAATTTTTTTGCAACTTTTTTTAAAAAAATTTATAACTTAGTGGAGATAAGATGAATTAAACCTATGATTGGAGATTTTGCAACACCCCACTAACCTAAGCTTAGGCTACAAAGGTATTAATTAGAAAATGAATCACAACATAAGAAAAATTAAATGATGCTAATAAAATTTATAAAACAAACCGTAGGCATCCATAAAAATAAGCACATTGGAGCATAAAAATTACAAAATAAATTAAATATAAAATTCCAAAAAATTTAAATGGAAATGCCTTTGCCTCCTTATATACAAAACCTAACCTATTTACTAATAATAGTTTAAAACCCCTAATTCCTAAGCCAAAATACCTAATAACAATAATGAAATATTAGTCTAGTATTACGAGTCTTGGCTTGGTAACCCCATGTCATATGTTCGATTCTACCAGGTAGCATTGAGTTATAAACTTCTATATGTTCGATTCTACCTATGTTTCAATTATTTTGGATTCCAACACCCCCAAGTACCTAATAACCAAATAAATTTTAATAGTAGAAATAACAATTTAATATCCAAGAATAACAAGAAGGCATTGGACGACTATTAATCCAAAAATATCATCCAAATAATATCTTCTAAATTAAGGTTACTAGTCACTAATTAAAATGAACAAAAACATAAAGTTAGGCCTACACCAAAGATAAGAAAGTACAAAGTTCACACTACTAAGAAAAAGATACAAGGACAAAATAACAGTTAAATACTACAACCTTAGAAATTACATGAACTTGCCAATTGAAACAAAATACTAAATATCTAAAATCTAATCTAAGCATATGTTTCTCCAACTACTCCTTATCTCAAACACCTATTGCACTTTGGATGTAAAAATAAAGGGAAAAGTTAGTCCACATATTAAGTAAGGAAAATAAATTATAGTTACTTTCTTAAGTGTTTTAGAACTAGGCATCAGCTAGTTGGAAAACCATGCACAGGGACTATTGCATCCAAAGAGTTATTACAAAGTATTCAAATAAAAAATAATAAATACTAATAATACAAATCATTAAATTAATAATCATAAAGATCAAAGTATTTAAATGAAACTCCACCACCATTGATGAGTGGCGAGGTACCCCTACACTCAACCATACAAATACGAGCGTAGCATGCACGATCTGGTCGAACTCTACAGACTAAGTGCCTACACACCTTATGGAACACTCAAGGTTAATCATTCGTTGTCTTCCCAGACTTGTATTTGTCACGGTTGTATGATTAAGTAAGTTTGAGGTATGTGATTTTTATATCTTTTCTATTTTATCTCCTATGATGACGAGGTGAAGAGTGAAGAGGCTAATTAACTAACTTTAACTAACTAACTAAGCCTTAACTAACCTAGCATCAGTATCTGTTCCCACTTACTGTTCATACCTTGAACAGATGCAACCTTGGTTACCAAATGCTAGTCATTGCTGGGATCACCAAGCATAATGCACGTGCTTGAAGCGGTCGTACATAATGCACTTAACCAGGAGAGAAGGGTTGAGGAAGATTTAATAAACTAATAAAGCATTTAAATGGTAAACAAATAAATAACAGTAAATAAAGTTCTATTTAGCCTATTTAGCTTAGTCCATGCACTGCAAGGTTTATCCAAGAAGTTCATCTTTATTTCTGTACACAAACATGTGTTCAGGTACAATATTTGCTCGAATAAAGATTCGTTCACTTTGGAGCTCCTACTACAAGCATACAGAAATTATTCTATCTTTGGAGAGGTAAAACTGCTAGAGTTTCACTACGGTCTAGACCTAGAATGAGAAACAAGGGAGAGCCACCTCTTATTTATAGATTTGACGGCACATTGCGATATTGCGTACGCGATATCGCAGGGGAAGATGCGATATCGCGTACGCGATATCGCGGCCCATGCGATATCACATCCCATCATACCCCCATGACTGAATAAAAACTTGTCCTCGAGTTCCTTACAAAATATTGGGACTATATGGGATTATTGACTCAAATGGAAGTAATGGGATGACATGTGAACGGATCATCATTACAAGACAAGACAAAACTAGTGTTCATGATAACAAGAGTGAACACCTTATACATTTGACATTAGGCTGAGAAAGAGAGAGAGAAAGAAGTTTTGTTGTTGCCAATGCTAAGATTGCGCCTTTCATTGTCTATCCATAAGCATGCCATCGATCTTGCTCCTTGCATAGCTACTTTCAACACTGCTCCATTCCAAGTGTTCTCTCCAGATCCAATTTGTTGTTGTATGATTGCCATCTGCACACACAACACAGTCTTTATATTAGCAAGGGTAAATGAATCACAATACAATTGATACCTTGCTTCGGTGAAAGGTCCATTGGCTGAGTTGTGGTATGGCTGATATGAGTTTGGAGATATATTCATGGTGACTACCGAAGGTGTAGGGGTTAGGAGAAAATCGAAAAAATTTGGGTCCAGACCCCCATGACTAAGAGCAAACCTCTGGTAGCGATAGAATGGAGAAAGAATAAAGAACAAGAAAGATGGAGAAAAAGAGACAACTATAACGTCAGTGAGATGGATGTCAAGATGGAAATGAAAAAAATAAAATGGATTGCATAAAATGTTAAGGGAAAGAATTTAACTGGTGCACCAAATAAGAATGCCAGTGGGTCCTCCCCAAAGTAGGCTCATGTCCTTAATGCCATGACAAACCCACATTCAAAGAGTCCGTAGGCTCTAGGAATGTTACTTGGAACAAGAGTTAAAGTCTTAACCACAAGAATTTACCAAAAAGAAAACAATGTGTTAACCAAAATATACACTAATGATACAACTGGCAATGAGGTGAACAATAGAGAGAAGGATGGAGAGAAGAGAATGGAATGGAATCCCAAGAACAAGGTGGTGTATAGCCCCTTGTGTATTTCATGGTTAATGTGACTTAGCAAATTCCATTCCAAGTCCAGCCTCAAACAAACCACATCCAGTAACTTCACATTAATGCATTCAGCCAATCCATCCTCTTGAAGTAACAAGAATTCCTTCACCCAAGAGCCACCATCGATCCGACAAAACAAGGAGGAGAGAATGGGAAGTGAGAAGGGCCTTAGTTAGAGGGAACATTTTTATTTTAGTTCCATAACTAGTGCTTGTAGCCCAAACAATTATTGTGTCTAAGGGGTGTGCTTTGAATTCCCACTGTGTTTTTTTTTATATATGTTTATGCATGAGAACCACACCATGCAAAGACTTTGTTATTTTTATTTACTCAACTTCCCTATAATTGAGTAATGTCAAAATGGTAAGAAAACTCAAGAAGAAAACATCCAAGCACCCAAGAGAATGGCCAACACAAATGCATCAAGTTCCCTTGAAGTCACACCCTTTTTAATCCTTGAGTCCTTCCTTAGTTTAAGAAATGCCCAGTCACTGATTCGTTAGATTTCTTATTTAGAAAGGGACTGTACATTTCCAAGCCAAGAGAGACCATAGAAATTTGTGGATGGGTGGATGAAGTGGACTCATTGCCTATCATATCAAAAGAACATACCTTAGTAGCGACATCGTAACTTAAAGGTAAAAACCAAACATTAGCAACCAAATAGAAAAACAATTCATCCCATCATGAAGAACACTTATTAAATGACAAACTTGACAGGATGGATAACACACACACAAGAAATGAAAAAGTATAATGATGTTGTAAAACAAAAACAAGAAAAGTTAAAGATTTTGTAAAAAAAAAACTAAAAAGAACTGAGGGCCCCAAATGATTAGCATAAGTGGCCATCTCCTCCATGACTGAATGGACAGGGAGAGATCCAAAATAATGAGCATGGTTGTTTGCTATTAGAGGTGTAATTTTCACTAGTTGTTCTTGGTTCATGGAAGGGTTTGGTTTGTTGCACATTGAGCAGTAATCTCTTATCAGGGGTTTTAGGCTTGTATATTGTCATGGCTCCTAAGGAAGAGGTCGTATGAATAATGTAGGGTTCTTTCCACAACGTTTGAAATTTTGTACATTGTGGGACATGCATGGGGTTCTAGTAAAGGACCTTGTCGTCTAGTTGGTACTTGATCCTTCGAATTCTTAAGTCATGACGTTGTTTATTATGTGCCTTGTGCAACTCATTTGAAGATAGGGCAACCAATCTATTCTCGTCTAGCACGTTGAGAGTTGCCAATCTTTTTTTTGTGCTAGGTCAAGGTCAAGGTTGAGGTCACATGCCATGGATAGTGTACGGAGCTCAGTCTGTACAAGGAGCTTTAGCAGTTTTCCGTATACTAATTCATAGGGAGAGTAGCCTGTAGGGAGTTTCCAAGTGGAGTGGTATGGCCAAAGAGCATCGTTCAGTTTCATGCTCCAATCTTGCCTAAATTTGCTAATTTTTCTTGTTAATATTCTCGTAATCTCCCGATTAGTGACCTCAGCTTGGCCATTAGCTTGGGGGTGGTAAGGTGTGGTCAATTTATGTTCAACCCCTAAGCGTTGCATCAATTTGCAAAAGGTTGCACCTGTAAAATGTGTTCCATTATTAGAGATGAGTGCACATGGCAAACCAAACCTGTTTACGATTTTTTGTTGTACAAATCGTGCAGCTGTAGATGATGTGCAGTTTGTTACAGCAGTTGCTTCAGCCCATTTAGTGAAATATTCAACAACAACAATAATATAAGCTTTCACGTTGGACATCGGTGTAATGGGTCCCATAAAATCTATTCCCCAAATGTCGAAGGGTTCCAAAGGTTGAATCCATTGTTGCAGACCCTCCATTCTAGTAGTCATTCCACCATCACATTGACAATGCTCACAGGAATGAAAAAATTGATGGGCATCCCAAAATAGCATTGGCTAGTAATATCCTACAAGCAGGATCTTAATGGCTGTTTGTCTCCCTACATAGTGGCCTCCACAGGGATCCTCATGAGCATCATGGAGAACTCTTAATTGATCCTCATCGGGCACACACCATCAAACCAAGCCATTAGGAAAGAATTTATAGAGTTGTCTCTTGATTTCCATGAAGTACTTGGTTTTGTGAAGAAACTATTGTTTATTCCTAAAGTCCAACCCTTGTGGTGTTTGTTGGGAAAGGAGATAAGTAAGAATGCTACTATACCAATTCGTTCCCATGGGTTGGTTATTCACTACACCTACAAAGAGGGTTTCTTCAGGAAAATGATTAGATACAGCATATTCATCCTCTTTGCTGTCCCAGTGCAACCAAGATAAGTGATTTGCGACTACATTCTTAGTGCCTTTGCGGTCTACTATTGTTAAATCGAACTCCTGAAGGATTACCAGCCAACGTATGATACGTGGGCTAACTGTTGGCTTGTTCATGAGGAACCTAATTGCACTATGATCTGCATGGATGTATACTTTGTAGCCCAATACATAGTGTCTAAATTTGTCTAGTATAAACACTACAGCCATTAATTCCTTTATAGTAGTTTTGTAGTTGAGTTGTTTACCGGGGATACTCTTACTCGCACAGTGGACGTAATAAGGGCATTTTTGTTCATCTAACTATCTTAGTACAGCTCCTAAGGCATAATTAGATGCATCAGTCATTATATGAAATGGCCTGGACTTGTCAGGGGCTTGTAGGATAGGGGTTTCCACAAGCCTTTGTTTTAGAGTTTGGAATGCTCATTCACATTCCCTGGTCCATTCAAAGGATGCATCTTTTTTCGTTAATTCTACCAATGGTTTGGCAATCTTGGAGAAGTTCTCAATGAATCTCCTGTAGTAGCCAATGTGTCCAAGAAATGACTGGATGTCTTTGACTATTTCTGGTTGTCAAGTAATTCCTTGGATGATCTTAACTTTTTCTGGGTCCACCTCTATTCCTGATTGTGAAATTTTATGCCCCAGTACTATGCCCTCTTGAACCATTAAATGGCTTTTCTGCCAGTTAAGCTTTAGGTTGGTTTCAACACATCGTTTTAGTACTTTCTCTAACCGGTCTAGGGCTTGATCAAAGCTTGTTCTCTGTTACCTATTTGCTGTTGAAATATGATTAGAACTAATCATTGGAACATGGTAGGGGTATTGCACAAGCCAAATGGAATTTTTTTATATGCAAACGTTCCCCAAGGACTGGTGAACATTGTTTTGGCTTGGTCTTTTGGTGCGATTCGTATTTGGTTGTACCCACTATAACCATCTAGAAAACTATAGTAGCGATGCTTCGCTATAGTGTCTAAGACTTGGTCAAAAAATGGCAATGGGAAGTGATCCTTGAATGTTTTCATATTTAATAGCCTAAAATCTATACATACCCTCCATTTGCCTTCTTTTGTTGGGATCATTACTAGAGGACTAACCCATTTGCTATCAGCAATGGGATAAATGAACCTAGCCTTGAGAAGTTGCTCTATTTCTTCTTTCACTATTTGTTTCAACTTCGGGTTCAATCACCTTTGTGGTTGTTTTCGAGGCTTCATGGAGGGGTCTGTGTAAATCCTATGCTGGCATATCGTAGGATCTATTCCAGTTAATTCAGGGTATGACCAAACAAAGGCAGTTGACCATTTATTTATCACCTTCAGCAAACTCTCTTTCTTCTTGGGAGTAAGCTTTGCATTGATAATTACCGATTTTCCATTTCTAAGGGTCATGTATTCTAGACAGGTGGGCAATGGTTTTAAATCTAGGGGCTCTTGTTTAAATTCCTCAGGAATCTCCAACTTCCCCCAATTAATGTTTTCAGAGTTAAGGGCTGGAAGCTGGCAATGAACTTTCTCAAGTGCGTTTGTGCTTTCAACGTAAGAACTAGTTATCCCCTCAATTAGTTCCATGCATGTTATCGAGTTTCTCTCTTGATCAGCCATCAACCACTGGGTGTTTTTTTGTTGTGTGGCTACTGCATATAGGCACTTTTGTATGTCAATATCTTGTGCACACCGATTGCATACAGGCAATGTTAAACTTTGGATCACCCATGATTTCTGCACGCAATGGCACCCTGTGTCACTATATGCGATGCATGGAACTCTCTTCCTCTCAATTTTCCCAAAAGTATTTTTCTTGGATATTTCTAGGGAAAGATTGCAGATTCCTAGATGTGCATCTATTGTACTCAGCCATGCTCTTCCCATTATTATTGGAAAATCCCCTTTGTCATTGATCACTAGGAAATCAGCTATGTATGACCAACCACCCATGGTGGTAACAATGTCCTCAACCTATCCCAAAGGAATAGTGATGGACTGGTTAGCTAGCTCTAAGAGAATATTGCTCTTCTTGAGTGGAGGCAGGTTCCAGGTTTTATACAATTCTTGTGAGATTAAGTTGACTCCAGAGCTTGAATCAAGAAGAGCCTTATGAGGTTCATTCCCAGTGACCTAGAGATAAATTAGGGGACTCCTAGGATCAGATAATTTTTTGGGAAGGTGGCCTACCTTAATCCAGTTGGTAATGGTATGTGTTAACATAACTATGTGCATTGGGCACAATTTCTTATTTAAACGGGGTCTCGAAACCTTATTTGGTACAATGGTGTTTAGATGTTCAACTGCTTGTGAGGGTGAGGGCTTGGTTGGATTGTTGGTTTTGAAGAAAGGTCTTTTTGGTGCAAGATTGTTAGGACCAACTGAGAATTGAGGATTGGATGCCCTCGTGACATTGGGTTGTTGCAGTTGAGTGGGAAATACCTTTGGCATTGTTGGAGTGGTTGGTGGTGGAGCTACTAGTGTCGGAGGTGCAGATGGATTCGGAGGATGGCATGCATGCGGAGTGTTCCGTCTAGGAGGGGAAGTTTGAAAATACTCCTAAACTAGGTAGTGACATTGTGGGGTTACGTGACCCATAGAGTCACTTGGAAAAACTGGCTATTGCAGATAATAGCCATAAGGATCAAGTTGCTGGTAAGGATATTGTTGCCTAGGCAGTGGCATCCCCCATGATTGTGGGTATTGCCACTGCTAATGTTGCCCAATAGGTTGTGGCAGAGTTCCACTTGGATAGTACATTAACGGTTGGTGGAACTATCTTGGGTTACCTTGGGGATAAGGTAACCTTTGGGGTGTCTGTTGTTTGTTAAGTCTTGGGTTGAGTGCATACATCCCAAACTCCTGTAGATGTGAGATGATTGGACAACATCCCTTAGGATGGTCATATTGGCAGATCTCACATCCACCATCATTGTCTGTATCCAAATCCACAACCTCATTAGTGATACTCATTTTTCCCTTACCCTTGTTATGTGCAAGGTTTGAATTTCTCCACTTTTTCTTGTTCTTGTCACTACTTCGTTCCTCCTTAGACTCCTCTACGATTTTTAGGACAAGTTAAAATCTACTATCCATGGAGTCTTGTATTTGATCTACCTTAGCCGCCACTTCTGTTGTTAGCTTTTGAAGTGGCAAGGTTTTTCTATTCACCAACTCTTTGAGTGGTGACTCATCCTCTTCATCGCAGAATCTTACTCCCCTCTTCCGGAGGGAAGGATCGCGGTTATATTCTTTCATGCTTTCTCTTTTCCATAGCTCCCATTCTTCTTTGGCTACTTGCTCCAACAATCGATGAATTTCATGGAATCTAAGTTCAGATAGTCTCCCTTGGGCATATATCCCAAGGATTCTCCTAGTTTCATGCCTTAGCCCATCTATGAGATGGCGGAGTTAATCCCATTGTGCGTAACCATGGCCCAGGCAATGATGTAGAAATGCGTAGTAGCAGCCCATGGCAACATCCAAGGGTTCGTGATTACCCTACTTTCATCCTTGGATCTGTTTACACAAATTAGACACTCTGGAGTATGTTTGGTATTTATCGTTGAACAATTCTAACATCATACTCCATCTCCTAATGGTTTCCAATTTTAAGGATTGGTACCAACTCTCTGATTCCTTTATGAGTGTCCTAGGAAACAACTTTAGTTTTTGCCACTTATTTTCTATGTTTTGCAAGGCACAGGCATCTTGGAATGTTTGTAAATGATTTTGCGGATTAGCATTGTATCCCCCTTCGAAGCATGGAATATTGTTCATGTCTAATTGCTTGATCCGGCTATCTTTTTGATGCCTTGTTGGTATTCTAACTGCCTTCGTTATATCTAGCATACTCTAGGTTGCAAGTTGGGGTTCATCATGATCATCTCTCTCATGATTTCTACGTTGTGCCCTACTTTTCCTTCTTTCATGCCTAGACTCTCTAGACTACCCTTGTCCTCTCTTTCGACTCTTTCGTCGAGGTCTCTCATTTCGCTTACCCTTATCCTTACCGTTATTCTCTTTATGACTATTCCCTGATGTGGAAGAAGAGGGTGAATGATGTGATGAAGGGGAAGAAGAAGGAGAACCATTGCCATGACAATGTTTCTTACCTTCTCTTCGATGGCTACGACCTTGATCATGATGCTGATTAGAATGCCCATCCTTGTCATGTGTTTTTGTTCCCTCAGTGAACAATTGGCATTCACAGGGATTAGAACCAGGGCTGTGTATCGTGGAGCGTAGGTTCTGATACCCCACCTCATCACTATCATTAGGAGGGGGAATATCATTTGATGGAGAACCCGTTATAAGTGGTTCACCATCTCCAATTTTTCTTAGGACGTGCGAGACCCCTTTTTCCTTCAACAATGTATGGTGGCTCTCCTGCCTTGAGTCCCTTAAACATTGTGCTTCTATGGGATGGTAATCCCTTATGTCGAAATCACCTACAACGTATTTTGCATAGAGCTATGTCATGCCTATCTGTGTAAGAGCATGGAGAAGCATGTTAGGGACTACCTGATCTGGAGGTAACACTATGTTACCTTGCAAATCTCTCTAGTGCAGTTGTTCATCCTGATGGAGGATAAAAGTAAAATTGGGTAGATACTCATCGGGATGAGTGTATACCACCTGGTACTATTTAGGAACTGATGGATTTTGGTTATGTGTTTTAGACTGCCGACTGTTTCCTGTATGATCCCTAGGTGGTGAAGTGCTCTTATGAGAAGAAGAAGACATTTTAACTTTTTTCGGTGTGCTAATTAACCATTGTATAATTTTTTTGTTTAATTAACCCTAAGGGTTCGTTTAAGCTCCCAACGATGTGAGTGATCTCCTATGTTCTCCTTAGCGCACAAACACTTAGTCCCCGGCAATGGTGCCAATGATAAGTGGCAAGGTACCCCTACACTCAACCATACGAATACGCGCGTAGCACGCACGATTTGGTTGAACTCCATAGACTAAGTGCCTACACACCTTATGGAACACTTAAGGTTAATCATTCGTTGTCTTCCCAAACTTGTATTTGTCATGGTTGTATGGTTAAGTAAGTCTGAGGTATGTGATTTTTATATCTTTTCTATTTTATCTCCTATGTTGACAAGGTGAAGAGTGAAGAGGCTAATTAACTAACTTTAACTAACTAACTAAGCCTTAACTAACCTAGCATCAGTATCTGTTCCCACTTACCGTTCACACCTTGAATCGATGTAACCTTGGTTACCAAATGCTAGTCGTTGCTGGGATCACCAAGCGTAACGCACGTGCTCGAAGCGGTCGTATTGAATGCACTTAACTAGGAGAGAACGGTTGAGGAAGATTTAATCAACTAATAAAGAATTTAAATGGTAAAAAATAAATAATAGTAAATAAATTCCTATTTAGCCTATTTAGCTTAGTCCATGCACTGCAAGGTTTATCCAAGAAGTTCTTCTTTATTTCCGTACACAAACATGTGTTTAGGTACAATATTTGCTCGAATAAAGATTCGTTCACTTTGGAGCTCCTATTGTAGGCACATGGAAATTATTCTATCTCTGGAGAGGTAAAACTACCAGATTTTCGCTACGGTCTAGGCCTAGAATGAGAAACAAGGGAGAGCCAGCTCTTATTTATAGATTTGACAGTGCACTGCGATATCACGACCCATGCGATATCGCGTCCCATCAACCATGCAGTGTTAAAGTTAAGATGTTTATTTTTTATACACAAAAGGTTTTATCCAAAGACAAAACCAAAAAAATTTACCTACAAGACTCATTTATGTTTCTTAAATTTGGTACCAAATTCAGCTAGAATACCACCTTAATTTTGTCATTTACCAAGCCAAAATACCTGCATGCAGCATTGGTTAAAGGTCAAGAAGACATGAGCTTCACTACTATAAATAGTAAAGGACAACTAAACTCTATAGGATTCCTATAGAACCAACTAGCCACTCCCTTCATACTAGTCCCATTGGACCAAATAAATAGTATTCTGTTGATATCTTAAATGTCACTTTTCCTAATGCATAGAAGTTGAGCTGACATCTTAAATGCTAATTTTTCCAACATAAATAAAAAACATCACTAATATTGTAGACAAAGAAATCAAATCCAAGGTGACAAAGAAACATACGAATCGCATAATAAATTTTCAAATATTATTAAGTCCTAAGTCTTATATTTTGCTAATAGCTAAGGAGCCTTAAGCTTCCTAAAATGATTTCTAAAGCCTAATACTATACAATTATGATTTATGCATCTTCTTTCTACTAATTGATGGTCAAACTATATTTTTGGATGGCTAAACTTAGTGTATGAGTCTTTTAAGATGCAAGCATTATTGTGAGAATGTTGTATTTATCCAAAACATTAAAAATGTATCATCTTTGGTGTGTTGCAACCTTACAATGGGGTTACAATGGTGCTTCTGGGGCTAGGAAAGATGCATCATGATTTGTACTAGTATGTTAAGTAACTTTATCTTTTTGGTGATTTGTGTCAAATAAAGTTTCAGGCCTCAAAAATAAAAAATAAGTTAGAAGCCCTAGCAAAAACATCCTAGAAATTTGGCAAAAGAAAATAGAATCCAAATTGAGGCAAAAATAAATAAATTTTATGATAAAATATTCACATATCAATAGAATTATTAATTCAAAGTCAAGTCATAGAAATCTTGAATTTTTTTAATTACATATAATAAATGCATTTCATTGAATGATTGCTAACAAAGTAGAATATGCATTAACTAAAGTTTGCCTAAAACCCAAAAGATGAACATTAAAATAAATTCCCATATGTGACTAGAAGAACTTTTGACATAAACTCTTGTATGGCTGAGAGCTTCTAAAACTGACTTTCAAATACTCACATGACTAAGATCTTCTAAAATTGGCTCCAAACCCTAGGCAAGGACAAAGGTTAAACATTGAATGAAAATAAGATTTGAAATAGAACTTAGAAAGGAAAGAACTTACATAGGTTTAAATTGTTGTGATGGTTTGGATGAGTCTCCTCTCTTACTTGGTAGGATTTCCCTCTATGGATCTTCTAGATGTTGGTGAAGTAAATGGATTATTTGTAATGGAAGTATTACTGGATATTAATACTCACAAGAGCATGCTAATGTCAAACTAATTTTTTAATTACTAATGAGAAACTAAAACTCAAAAGAAAATATAATTAACCCTAAATATCAAAAATTAAAAAATAAATATTATTTCTAAAAGGGTTTAGTTCTAATGTTGGTTTACTAGAGTACCTCTAGGTACTATGCAATAGCTATGTCATCTTCAAATACTAACCAAGGTCCAAGGTTTAAATTCATATATAATCAATTAGGGTAATACCCCATGCTACCACTCTAAAATTAAAAATAACAAAAAAATTAAAAGGAGAAAGTGTTAAAATCTTAAAACAATTGTAAGATAGATGTATCTTAAAATATATAGTTCAATTAGAACTTTATAATTCAATATTACCCACTAGAATTAAATTCTTATTAAGATTCTTATTAAACAATTACAAAGGCATGTCAAATACATAGTAAACAAAGCATACCACATCCCGAATGTAGAACCTTATGTGTCAAGAACCCATCTAGTGCTTGATACTTGCTTACACAAAACTTCAATAAAGAGATTAATGCACATATGCTAAAGAAATTAAAAATATTAACACACCATAATAAGATAATTGCAAAGTATATAACTAAACTGTGTAATGCATATATGCTTAGAATAAAATAAAATAAATAACAAATGAATCTCATGAAAGTTGTTACAAGGCATATAGTTTACCTATGTAATTAAGTTCAAAATTACACATCATCGCAAGGTTGGATGTTTTCTAGTAGATCTAACTTTTTCAATGACTTATTTTTTTCAATGAATTTGATGTTTCTACAGAGAATATTATTTTTTTAGTAGATCTAAATTTTTTCCAGCAAATTTAATATTTTTTTGTAGATATGATTTTTCTCTAGTGGATTTGATTTCTTTAGAATTATTTTGTGGGGAATTCTACATTACTTCCAACTTCTTCAACCAATATTGAAATTTCAACCTCTTCTATCAATATGGAAATTTTTTTTGATTTTCATAATTTAGATTTACAAGTTGGTATGAAAAACATTATGACACCTTCTTCTAGGATGTTGATGCAAGTAAGAAACCTAATTTTGTTCTTTCTAATGATGTATATAATTCATTAGTTGCTAATATTTCATCATAATATATGTTCATTCAAATTTTGGATTACCTACATCATAATAAAATTTTCATTTCACAATTGAATGATATAATGAAAAACATGATATCCAATTCCTTTATGCTAGGTATTATTCTTATTTTTTTCTACTTATGAAGTTAGACAATGCTTTAATGGAGCAGTGTGTTCTAGATATAAAGTCTTTTATACATAAACATGTAGTGTTAATCATTTATAAGTGGGCTCTAGAATTTAATGTCCAATTTGAAGAATATGTTAAAATTCCATGTTTTGTATCTTCTATTGATTTTTTAAAAAATTAAGTGGAAAAAATTATTAGTCTTCTCAGTTTCATTAAGCATATTGATGAATCACATTTTTCGCATGCTCCAATGTCAAGTACCTAATGTCGAAGCCTTGACATTGGGTATTCAACATCGGAGCTAAGATGTGATGTCGGGTATCTGATGTCATGGGATATACGCTAGCTAATAAATATAGTGCTTGGGCTCATGATTTCTAGTTAGTTTTTGATGAGTGGCGAGGTACCCCTACACTCAACCATACGAAACGAGCGTCGCACGTGCGATCTGGTCGAACTCCGCAGATGGACTAGTTGTGGTATCTAGATAGTTATCCTTAGGTCGCAGTTCGCTGTCTTCCCATCTAGACTAGTTTTGCATATGTCACGTATGGTTTAGTCTAGATGAGGTGTATGATATGTTCCTAATTCTATTGCTACTCCTAAAGGCAGTGGAAAATACTA
>MNCI01020854.1:95596-107225 GCA_015680685.1 Gnetum montanum | reverse complement strand
AAGTGAATGCTGCAATGATGAAGTAATCTCGATCTTTATTGCCGGTCATGTGCGTGTCCAAGTACGGCACACTCGAATAAAGACACCGTACAATCACATTCACCACACTGCGGGCAGACACGGGAAAATTCTAACTCTGGAGGGATCAAACTGCTAGAGCTTCACTATACTAAAACTGGGATCCCCGAACAAGGGAGAGCCGCCTCTTATTTATAGACATGGCGGCTGACTGCGATATCGCGTACGCGATATCGCAGGGCAGGAAGCGATATCGTGGGGGATGCGATATCGCGTCTCATCAGTTTTGAAGTAGTTTTTCATTGTTTTGTTAATAGAGTAGTTGAATTCTTGCAGTTTTATTCTGTAATCTTAGAGAATAGTTAATGACTACCCACAGAGTGGATCTGAGTCAGTTGTATGAAGTCTTATTTGATTGGCAATGTACCTAGAAATATTCCATGAACAAAAATAAGATCAAGATTGATTCTTATTCATCACAGTACTTTAACTTAGATTAGATTTACTTTCCATGCAATTTACTTTTCATGTGCTTAGTTAATATTTAAAATTTCATGCATGTTAATTAATTAGACACATAAGTATGATTGCTTCGAGCATGTGTATGACTCTTGGTAATCTTAGCAACGCTTAATGTTTGATAACCTAGCAACGTTATATGTGTTCAAGATGTGCATGGGAAGTGGGATCAGATACTTATGTTAGGGTAGTTGATTATTAATTAGCAATTAGATTAGTTGAATTGATTATAAATTGATTTTCAACCTATTGTTAATCGTAGAATAATAAAATATAAAATAATAAAAATCATATGCCTCACTCTGGACTAAACCATATGTGACAAAACTACCACTAGTCCAAGTGGGAAGATAGTGAACTGTAATCAAGGATAGCGATCTAGATGCCATAGCTAGTCCCATTCATGGAATTCAACTAGTTCATGCATGAATGCTTATGATTTGTATAGTTGGGCATAGGGGTACCTCACTGCTCATCGTTGGCATCATTGTCAAGAATGGTGCTAGTTATCTAGATTAGTTATATCATACATGATTACTATAAACATATTAACGATATATATTTTAGAAAATATTAACTCACACATACCATAAATCACCAACAATGTCTCTCTCACAAGGAAGTGACCATGCACAATAGAGAAAACACATTTATTGGAGAAATAGTGAGATATACAAAGAAGAAAATTGGAGTGATCAACTTTATGTAGGGATTTCTTATGATCATGACCACCCTGACAACGCTCAAAGATTAGATTCACCTAAGGTAGAAAATCTAGGAGGAGATGACATAGGTCCTAAGTTAGGGGATGTCCCCAAGCCTAAGACTGTGTCAAAACCCAAAAATGATAAATCAAGGGACCCCCCAAGAACACCATAGCATAATTCTTCTAGTTTCTCATCTTCCTCTTTCCCTTCAATGTCTAGTTCTGATGAAGATGAACATAGGTATAGAGATAGAGCTCCATTAAAAGGTCAGACTAAAATTGAAATCGAACCCACAGGAAGGATCAAAGATGTCACTATGAACATAGACAACATCATCATGATCAAACACGTAGAGATAGAAATTTCCCTCATAACCTGCTTGATGATGAAGAACCCTTGCTAGCCACTAATAGCCAAATGCAGATCACAGAGGCTATTAAGATATCTTGTAGTCATTGCAAAAAGAGTCACCTACCTAAGCTTGATATGAAAAATATTTCTAAATTTTTAGAAGGTTATGATTTAGACCTGCAACATCATTTACAAGCCTTCTATGATGCCTATGCTTTCTACAACATTGAAAGTGGATGAAAAAGCTTGAGCTCTTTCCATGACACTAATTGATAGGGTTGAAGTGTGGTATAGATTGTTGAGACTAAATTCAATTCGATGATGGTCTATAATGCTAGAACTTTTCAGTGAGAAATACCAAACCTATGCAAGAGTGTCCAACCTAAGGAGGTAGATCAAAGAATGGAAGCAAGAACAACATGAACCCTTGGACATGGCCTTAGATAGATCTTATGCCTGATTGAATAGATTCCTAGGCCATGGTTTCTCCAAGGAGAGGAAAATTTTCCACATCATAGATGGGCTTTGTAATGAAACATGAGAGATCCTTGGGATGTATGCCCTAGGGAAATTATACAAGCTGTAAGTCCATCAAATCCAAGAGCTAATCGAGCATGTCACAAAAGAAGAAGGAGAGATATGAAAATGGGATAATGTCAAAAAATATCAATGGGACTTAGATTTTCAATAGAAGGAGGTCCAAATCTATGGTAAGGAGAATGAAGACAGTCTCAATAAGGTGACCCCGCAACAAACCTTGCTAATACAAGAGTCTATTGATGAACTAGAAACAAAGTTTAATAGGATGTCCAAGTGGATATATGAAAATTTTACAACTCTCATTGAGATGGTCGAGGAGAGAATCATGCAAAATAAGCCAAGAGAGCACAACAAACAAAGTATACAAAACCAAGAAACAACTAGGAACACTTTTTGACAAATGGAGAAAATGGCTAAAGAAAGTGAGGCCATAGACTCAACCACAGACTAAGATAATGGATGCAACATCTACATATATGACCATTCGAATGGCCATTACCTAGTCTTGTTGCATCTACAAGAGTATTGGGTAGGTGCCTTAAATTCAAATTTTGTACAAAAGCACATGCTCATATGGTTTCCTCTTCCACAAGGTAATTACAGATAGTCCCACAATCGATTGTACCATCCTAGGAGGACTTATTACCAACCTTAACATGGTCATCAACCGTAGTGGCAACAACCACAGTCGTGGGGGAGGCCACCACCAAATTAGTACTATTCATCTTATCCACTGAAATAGCATGGATATTATGTTCAACACCCTGTTTCTCCAACTAGTTCTACATCCTCTACTTCAAATTGCCACTACCACTCTCTTGAGTACCATCAACCCATGACATCCCTTGAGGGATCACCACCTCGTGCCTCTTACCATTTATCCTACCCTTAATATTCTCACACTCCACCTCATTATATATGACTTCCAGCAACATAGGAAGGGTTGACATCACAATATCAACAAACAAATGCCACTTGTGCTGCAAGTATGCATAAACATGCTGACACTAGTGGGTTTCAATCTCAACATCAGAAACATCCCTTCTAGAGGAAAGATTGTAAGCCAAAGAAAACCATTCATGGATCCACCATATCATCGGAGCTAGCATAAGGCCAATCTGGTGCACCACCTTCCTTGTCTCAACCAACGTCCTCTGATCATATACAATGGCCAACCATCCATTAGTACTCCAGTCCCAAATCCAAACAATGAATCTAATAGTGTGGGGAGACAAATAAATCCATGCAGACCATATCATGATCAAGGGTGCAACTATGGCTAGCCATCCATAATGTTAACACACCTCATATCTTAACCCACCATATATTTAACCATCAAGTGTGTGACCAACAATTTTTCTACCCAGCCACCACACCACACACAAACACCTAGTGGCTAGGGCAGGGAAAATTACCAATGTTTCATACAAGCATGGATCCTATTTGTATACTTATTAATCCTTGTCACGGCCAAATGTTTAGTTGTGGGGGTGACCCCCCCTTCTAGTCTTTAGGATTCTTAAGTGTTTTTCATCTTTTTGTTTTACACATTCTTTATTTTGCATCTTCTTGTTTTCATGTTATTAATATTTTCTAATTTTTGTTTTACATCATTGTTAGTACATTTGTTATTTCTTGAATATTTTACACTTTCTTTTATATTTTATTTTATTTTATTTGGATGTGATTTTCTAAATTTTTGTTAATAAGTGCCAGGTCCAGTGGTAATGCATTGATTGATGGTGGTATGTACTATTTTTATTATTTGATTGTTGGTGTATGGATTCTAGCTTTGAATTTCATTACTGATAATTAGGACATGGTTTCTTTTTCATGAAACAAGCAATGAGTCCACAACATCCACCCATCCAAAAACTCTATGATTTTTCTTGTTCTGGAAACATGCAATCCATTTTTCATGAACAAAACTTTAACAAATTTGTGACTTTGGTAGTTTCCAAAATTGGAAAGGATTCAAAGGTTTGAATAGGATGTGACTTTAAGGAGATTCGATATTCTTTGTGCCTTTCTATTTGCCTAGGTGCATGTGTGTTTTCATGGATTTCTTACTATTCTGTGTCGACCAATAAAAGGAAGTTGAATATGTCTTTGCATGGTGTGGTTCTCATCAAAAGAAAAAGAGAAAAATGATGGGAATTCAAAGCATACACCTTAGAAAAAATAAATGCATATGTCTTTGCATGGTATGGTTCCCATTTTAGAAAAAAAATGATGGGAATTCAAAGCACACCCCTTAGACAAAATAAATAGGCTGCAAGCACTGATTATGGGACTAGAAAGACATGTTACCCATGCTTGAAGGTCCCCTCTAAGGCCCTTCCTTACTTCCTACTTCTCTTTTCTTCTCTAATAAGGAACTATGGTTGTTCTGTGGGAGCACTCTTATGTCTTATGGGGATGGACTAGTCTTAGAATGGTAATGCAACGTTATTGAATGAGGTTGGTTTTGGTTTGTGATGAGTGGCAAGGTACCCCTACACTCAACCATATGAATACGAGCGTTTCACGTGTGATCTAGTTGAACTCCAAGGACTAAGTGCTTACACACCTTAATGGAACACTCAGGGTTAATCAATTGTTGTCTTCCCAAATTTACTTGTATTGTCATGGTTATATGGTTAAGTAAGCTTGAGGTACATGATTTTATAAATTTTATCTTTTTTATGTCTTATGCTAATAAGGGAAAGGGAAAGAGAACTAAGTGACTAACTTACATTAACTATTTGCTAACTAAGTTCTAATTGTTCCTAACACCAGTATCCATTCCCACTTGTTATACACATCCTGAACTAGTGCAACGCTACTGGGATTACCAAACGCTAGTTGTTACTGGGTTACCAAGCGCTACACGCATGCTTGAAGCGGTCGTACTGAGTGCACTTAACTAAGAGGATCAAGGTTTGATAGAGAAATTAACTAATTAGGAAAGTGTTAAACATTCAATAAGAATTAATTACTAATTAGCTTAGTCCATATGCTGTAAGGTTTATCATAAAGTTCGTCTTTATTGCCATACAAAAATGTCTGCTTAGGTACAATTTGCTTGAATAAAGATCTGTTCACTCTATGACTCCTATTGTGTGCACACGGAAATTATTCTAACTTTGGAATGGTAAAATTGCAAGAGTTTGGCTAAGGTTCTAAATCTAACTCCCTTGGAACAAAGTGTGCCACCTCTTATTTATAGAAGATGAGGTAGGATGCGATATCGTGGCTCATCAGTTTGGACTAATGATGGATCTTATCAAGTCATTTAACCATAAAATCCACAAGGGACTTTACGTGACCTTAATCAGGAACTCCATTCCACTCTCTCTCATCCATTTATGCTTTCCATGTCTCACCTCACTATCAATTTGATGTTCTTGTTTGATGTCTTGGTTTGATGTGTCAAAATTATTAGGTAGTTTCTTCTGAGTTTTTTCACTGAACCTTCCATAACCATTAATCATTCATGGAGCCCATGGACTCTTTGGTTTGAAGTTATGCAATGCCATAAAATGCCCTATGCTTGCTTTGGGGAGGACCCACTTGCATATCTTTTGGTTGTGTTAGTTAAGTTCTTTACCCTTAGACACTCTTACAATCAAATCCTTTTGTTTACCCCATCAATGACATCTAATTGTGCACATCTTTACAAAATTTTCAATAAAATTTCCTTTTTTTATTGTTGTGAATTCTTACACCCTCTTCAAATATTTTCTTGTGTCAAACTTTTTCAAATTTAGTGGATCACTTATCTATTTTATCATATATGTCAACCTTCCCATTAACACTACTCAAGGAATCAATATATCAAAATCACAACCTAGCCAAGTATAACCACCAATGAGATAAGGCATTTAATAGCTATGTGTTATACATTGCATACTAATTCATTATCTTGTTATGATTGTAGTGGAAAGCATGAATTGGAAGTAGGACTATCTTCACCAAGGTTAATAAAGTAGTACCACATGATGTAAACTATTCATGATTGTTGGATCTCCTCTCTCATTCTTTAGCTGACAAGAGATGTTGGATGTTAGTGTTATTCAGGGTGTTCACTTCTCTTATCATGAACATCCAGTTTTTTAAAAAGTTGTAACTCTATACACTTGGGCACTTAGAGTCTATCTATTCCATCTAAGTCAATTTGTATGTCAATCAATAATCCCATACCTATCCAATATTTTGTAAGGGACTTGTTCCTCCTCTTCTTCACTCAAGGATGAATTTTCATTCAATCATGGGCGTATGATGAAATACGGTTTTCATGTGCTTCGATGTTAAGTACCCGACGTCAGAGGCTCGACATCCAAGCCAAGATGTGATGTTAGGTATCTGATGTTACGAGATATATGCTAGCCAATAAATATAGTTGTTGGGCTTATGATTTTCAATTAATTTTAAAGTGTCTTTTCATAGTTTTTTCAATAGAGTAGATGAATTCTTGAAGTTTTATTCTGTAATCTTAGAGAATAATTAGTGAATGCCCAGAGACTAAATCTAAGTCAATTGTATGAAGTCTTATTCAATTGGCAATGTACTTGAACATATTCCATGAATGATAATAAGACCGAGATTGATTCTTATTCATTACAACACTTTGACTTAGATTAGATTTACTTTCCATGTAATTTACTTTTCATGTACTTAGTTAATATTTACATTTTCATGCATATTAATTAATTAGGAACATAAGCACGATCACTTCGAGCATGCATATGACTCTTGGTAATCCCAAAAACACTTAACATTTGGTAACCCAACAACGTTATATGTGTTTAGGATGTGCACAAGAAGTGGGATCGGATACTTAAGTTAGGATAGTTGATTATTAATTAGCAATTAGATTAATTGAATTGATTATAAATTGAGTTTTAACCTATTGTTAATCATAGAACAATAAAATATAAAATAATAAAAATCATATGCCTCACTCTGGACTAAACCATACGTAACAAATCTACCACTAGTCCCATAGCAATCTAGATGCCATAGCTAGTCCCATCCATGGAATTCGATTGGATAATGCATGAACACTTGTGATTTGTATGGTTGGGTGTAGGGGTACCTTATCGCTCATCACATATGAAGTCCATTTTTATAAATTTCGATTTTTGTAGATTTTTTTGGTTAAAATCATAAAAAGGAATTGGTATTACAAGTTGGCATAAAGATTTATATTTAGTCAACTATATATTATAATCTACCTAATTCTTATAACTTAGCTAATCTTCTTAATTATATATTATATCTAGAATAGAGGAGTTACAAGTTTCTATTTCCAAAGCTAAGGGGATATCAAAAATCAAGAGCATGGCTATAAGTACACTTGAAGACATATAGCCAACATGATCATTTAGGGTGTTGAAACTTGAAATAATTGAAACATAGGTACACCCCAAGACTTATAGAAGTTTATAACTTAGTGCCACCCAATAGAATTGAACCTATGACCTAGGGTTACAAGGCCAAGACCTGTACCTCTATAATTTAGAAGAATTATAGAGAAATATAACAATGTCTAATAAGAGAGAAAGCTAACCACTTAAGCCATCTATCGCTAGCTATTTTGAATTTTGGTAAGTCCAAGTTATGGATTTAATTCTAATGGACAATATTAAGTTATAAATTTTTAATCTAACTATTTCCCTTAGGGATAAATATTATTAAAAATATATCTTAGGTTCCAACACCTCATCCCATAAGTTATAGTGACGATGTATTAACTAGTACTTAAGGAATTATGCCTAGTGGTAAGACTCTTCATAGAGGCAAATGATCAAAAATAGCTCTTGTAGTCAAACCCACTTTGCTGAGACAAGGTTGGAATAATGATGATGATGGTAAGACTCTTAACTTAAAGCTTTAAGTCATGGGTTTGATTCTAGTATTCTATGCCGTCTTTTATTTATAGGCTCACACGGGAACCGCGATATCGCATACACGATATCGCATGCAGGCCATGATATCGTGGATGCAATATCATGGCTCCAATAATAGGGGTTTGATATCTGGACCTAGTATCTTGTATCAAGGCTTCGATAACAAGGCTCTAAAAACTGGGCTCCGATAACTGGGCCTGGTAGACCATGACTCATCATACCCCCATGACTAAATAACAACTTGTCCTTGAGTCAAAGAAAGTGAGGAACAAGTTCAATTGATTACACAGTGGATAGGTATGGGATTATTGAATGACTAGAAATTTATTTATGTCGTAGTAGAAAATTAAACAAAATTTGGACACAGATACAAAAGAAAAAACTTGTGGAACTCATGGGCTTCTTGGTAGTGGTGGCTCCTTTATGGGTGCCTCTCCTTTGTCGTGCATGATCAAGCTTCTGAGATTGACATCATTTAAGAAGCTCTTGACATTTATCCTCTTCTATCCAAGGATTATGAGCCATCCATGCTAATGTTCCAATGTTTGATGAAGTCGACACTTTCCATGAACATGGCAGTTGCAGGAACACTTGATTTTCCTTGACATGTTATGCCGCAAATAGCCGTCATTCCTCTTCATAGGCTTGGGCCCTGACCGCTCCACCTTGTTCTTGGATAGATTATGTAGTAAAAGGAGTTCCATGATGGATGCTGAGTGATTATGCATCCTGATCTGCATGTTTTGCATGAAGTCCTTGGCCTCTGCCTCCCCTTGGTCATTTGGTTGCACCTTGAGAAGGTCCTCCTTGTTGTCTTCTTTTAGGGGCCATCTATAGTCACACAAAGATCAATTGTTAGTAAGGTTATTGGAAAAAGTTTAATGATTTCATACCTTACTCATTGCCTTTAATAAATGATGAATTCTTTGCTTAGTGTGATTTTAGAGTTAGAAATTTTTTTCAAGGAAGTTGCCCTAAAAGTTTAATGTCGGACTTGGTTTGATTAGGTGACACATAAAAGGACCTGGTTTTGAAGAACGTTTGATAAAATCATGAAAAAGGAAAGAATAGATTTGGCAATGAAGTATTTAGAGGGTATAAGATGATGTGGTGGTATGCAATAAGTACAAATTGCAAAAGTCATGCAGGTGGGTCCTCCCCAAAGCAAGTTCCAACCTATAATGCCCTTGCGTAACCACACCTTAAAATGTCCACAGGCATTAGAAGGGTTAAATGTAATCCATACCAGTTTCACAAAACACACACATGTAGATACCACCAGAATGAGGTAAGAATTCTACACTATACGAGACACGAGCTACAATTACATGAATAGTGAGATGAGATAGACTATAGAAGGGATTGTAGAGATTGGGACATGAGGTAATTGACCTAGGGCATAGTGAATCTTGTGTGGAAAGCATGATTAATGTGTCATTAACCTGTTGTTCCAAGATCAGGACAAAGTCCATTCCTTTGATCAGTGACACCACATTGTTTCATCCCATGATGAGTGACTATGAGAGTACCAGAACAACAAGGTGTACGATCACTTGGCATTTTGTTCAAGGGAGGAGTGATTTTTGCTCTGTGGCAATTCCTTTGTTTTTTTTGTTTTTGTGTTTTTTTCTTTTTTTTCTTGATTGCTAAATCTAGAGAAGTGGCCAACCTTTAGGCATGGGTGCATGTCTTTCCAGTGGGACCCCCTAGAACAACATTGAATTTTGAGTGCCTTTTGATTACTCTTACTCCCATTTGTCATTAGATCTACAAGGATCTTAGTACAACCACATTGCATGATAACTCCCATATACATCACCAAAGAGAATTCACAAGTTCCCTTGATGTCACACCCTAATCGTTCCCTCTTGGTTCATCCTTCTTCATTTTGGGTACAATGAACACGAAATTAATTTTAAGTTTTAAGAATGTCAAGAATATCATTGTACCCTCGAACAAAACCTTTTATTTGTAGAATGGATAAGTGGGTGTAACGGCCTCACTATCCAAATAATTGATCGTTCGAGACTCGATAACATAGAACACACCTCAACCAATGAGCCACATGAGTGTTTTATTCGTAGATGAGATTACTTATAAAAAGATAAAAAGACAAAAAGATAAAACAAGAAGTTAAAAGATGAAAAAATGGAAAACAAAAATTGTAAAATTAAAGAAAATAAAAAATATTTATTAATCCTACTTGTTATTAAAATGGGGGATATCCCCCATAACTAAATGGTTGAGCATGGTGAGGATTAACAAATGAAAGATGAGGATCCTTGCATGTTGGAAACATTGGAACTTGGTCATACTTACCCCATTGGGGTTCACACACTTGATTGTAGTAAGCGTAGTGGGGCAATTTATAAGATGTGGTTCCCTAGTAAAGAGTTGACCCACTATGATACTTGGAACCGTAAGATATGCAAGGATTAGGATGTCACTCTCCATGGCTATATTCATTGGGCCATATGGTTGTTGGAGTGTTAATTGGTGGCCTTGATGAAGTAACACAAGGTGTTGGGTTCGAAGAGAAGGGTGCACCACAATGTTGCACTTATGCTGAGTTGGAGAATGCAGTGGCCTTAGAATTGTGTTGTCCCTTCCTATGGTCATGTCTAAAGAAGGGACGCCTTTGATGTTGAGGAGGTCTCTCACTATTGTTGGCAATAGTAGCACAAGTAACGTTCGTGGGTTGTTGCTGTGGTGCAGACACTTTAGGAATAATAGGTGGCAATGTAGAAGGAGGAAAAGTATGAGAATGTTGAAATTTAGGAGAAGTGTAAGGTCAACAAGGTGGTGGTTGTGTTGAGGACATGTGCTAATAGTATTGGGGAGAATAATAATGCAATGAGATAGAGTATGTTGACCCAGTCAGGAAAATAGGATGTTGAATTAGATAAGCATTTAGATTTGGATGATACGAAGGGTGTCTCTAGTTTAGGGATGGCTTCCTCCGTGACTGGGATTGGTGCCACTATGATCGAACACAGTATCTATATACTAACTCTGGGTGTAATGTGCTTACATAAATGTAACATATAAATGTAACAAGATTGGGCATTGCCCCTTAGGGTGATCATACAAGAAAATGTTACATTCATACGTATGATTGGTAGTTGAGCCCTTATCTTCCTCATCCCTTCTTTCTGATTTTCTAATGATATGTTGTCCTGCTTCTTGGGTTGTCAAAACTCTATCTCCAATAATATTGATATATTCTCCACACTTTTTATGCATCCATTCTAGCCTCCTATTGATCTTTGCCTCGATTTCATCTAATGATTGTTGTATTGGCAAAGATGTTTCTTCCTCATTGAGATAGGTTGATTTCTCCTTTTTGTGATTATGGACCTCTGTTAAGTTGAGATTCTAGTCCCGTTGATGTTTTTCAACACTCTCCCATCTAGCCATTTCTCCTTCTTCTTTTGCTACCCACTTAATAAGCTCTTGGAATTGATGGGTTCGTAGTTTGTATAGTTGACCTTAGGCATACATCCCTAGGATCTCTCTTATTTCATCATGAAGCCCATCAATGATATGGTACATTAGCCTTTCCTTGGAGAACTCATGGCTTGGAGAATTGTTTAATAGTACATA
>MNCI01020854.1:0-88886 GCA_015680685.1 Gnetum montanum | reverse complement strand
TTTGCAAGGTCCAATTGGCTTAGTTTACCAAAATGACATTACCAAATTGATATTTAGAAAACATGATGACTTATAAATGACTCTAAGTTACTTAGAATAATGAATTCAACTAAATAAGATCAATTTAGGTCATGGTTACTAACTTTTTTTGGAGAGACTTAATAATGATCTTAATTAATTAATATTATTAAGATGGGTAAGAGTTACTTGGACCTGTGTATCCTTGTCTTACCAACATCTCTTGAAATTGATGAATCTTGATGAGGCATAATGATATCCTCAGATGTAGGGTGCATTCAGTGATGAGCAATGATTTTCTTTGTGTTGTGGCTTCATAGTTCATCATCAAATTCATGTTGTAGTTGGCCCATGGTTCTGAATGGTCCTTGGATCATGGTTTTCTTTAATACTAATTATGACATTGCATTCCTAGATGTCATGGAAAACATCAAATATACATTATATTAAACATTATGCATAAGAAGACAATATACCAAACATCAAATATATGTAACATTTGACATTATATGTAAAATAAATAATAGAGAAAGTGTATAAAGAGAAAGAAAAAAAATGCCTTATTGATATAGAATAGTGTATTTGAATCATACTTTGAGAGTGTTTCTTGGGGTTTTCTTCCTTCAGCATCTATCCCTTAGAGGCAATCCAACATTGCCACCATGGTTAGGCCTATTACTTAGCTAGAAGGGATGGTTAGTCCACTTCTTGTCTTGCTTCATCTAGTGATGAGTGGCGAGGTACCCCTACACTCAACCATTCAAATACGAGCATTACACGCATGATCTGGTCAAACTCCGTAGACAAAGTCCCTACACGCCTTATGGAACACTTAAGGTTAATCGTTCGTTGTCTTCCCAGACTTACTTGTATTTTTCATGGTTGTATGGTTAAGTAAGTCTGAGGTATGTGATTTTTATATCTTTTCTATTTTATCACCTATGCTAGGAGGGAAGAGGTGAAGAGACTAATTAACTAACCTTAACTAACTAACTAAGCCTTAATTAACCTAGCATTAGTATCTATTCCCACTTGCCATTCACACCCTAAGCCGATGCAAGCTTTTGGGATTACCAAACACTATTCGTTACTGGGATTACCAAGCGTAACGCACATGCTCAAAGTTGTTGTACTGAATGCACTTAACTAGGAAAGAAGGGTTGAGAGAGATTTAATTAACTAATAAAGCATTTAAACAATAAACAATAAATAAAAATAAGTAAAGTCCTATTTAGCTTAGTCCAACACTGCAAGGTTTATCCAAGAAGTTTGTCTTTATTTCCATACACAAACTTGTGCTCAGGTACAATATTTGCTCAAATAAAGATCTGTTCACTTTGGAGCTCCTACTGTGGGCACATGGAAATTATTCTATCTTTGGAGAGGTAAAATTGCCAGAGTTTCGCTAAGGGTCTATATCTAGATGGAGAAACAAGGGAGAGCCACCTCTTATTTATAGATTTGGCGATGCACTACGATATCGCGTACGCAATATCGCGGCCCATGCGATATCGCGTCCCATCTTACCCCCATGACTAAATAAAAACTCATCCTCGAGTTCCTTACAAAATATTGGGAAGGTATGGGATTATTGACTTGAATGGAACTAATGGTGAATGGGAAGACATGTGAATGGATCATCATTACAGAACATGACAAAAATGGTGTTCATGACAACAAGAGTAAACACTTTATACATTTGACATCAGGCCTTATTTGGAAGCTAAGAGAGAAGAGAGAGGAGAGAAGAAGTTTGCTACTGCCAACACCAAGATTGCACCTTTCGTTGTCTATCCGTAAGCACACCATCCATCTCGTTCCTTGCATAGTTGCTTCCGCACCGATCCATTCCAAGTGTTCCTTCCAGATCCAATCCGTTGTTATATGATTGCCATCTGCACACACAACACAGTCTTTGTATTAACAAGGGTAAATGAATCAAAATGTAGTTGATACGTTGCTTCAGTGAAAGGTCCATTGGCTGGGTTGTGGTATGGTTGATATGGGTCTAGAGATATAAAAATAATGACTACCCAAGATGTAGGGGTTAGGAGAAAATCGAAAAAATTGGACCAGGACTCCCATGACTAATTGCGAACCTCCGGTAGCAATAGAATGGAGAAAGAAAAAGAACAAGAAAGATGGAGGAAAAGAGACAACTGTAACATCGATGAAATGGATGTCAAGATGAAAATGAAAAAATAAAGTGGATTGCAAAAATGTTAAGGGAAATAATTTAACTGGTGTACCAAATAGGAATGCTAGTGGGTCCTCCCCAAAGTAGGCTCATGCCTTTAATGCCCTGACAAACGCACATTCAAAGAGTTCGTAGGCTATAGGAATGTCATTTGGAGCAAGGGTTAAAGTCTTAACCACAAGAATTTACCATAAAAAAACAATGCATCAACCAAAATATACACTAATGATACAACCGATAATGAGGTGAACAATGGGGAGAAGGATGGAGAGAAGAGAATGGAATGGAATCCCAAGAACAATGTGGTGTACAGCCCTGTGTGTATTTCAATGATTAATGTAACTTAGTAGATCCCATTCCAAGTTCGTCCTCAACAAACCACATGTAGTAACTTCACATTAATACATTTGGCCGACCCATCCTCTTGAAGTAACAACAATGTCTCCACCAAAGAGTCACCAACATTTCGATGAAGCGAAAGATGAGATAGGAAGCGAGGAAGGGCCTTAGTTAGAGGGAACATTTTTATTTTGAGTTCCATAACCAGTGCTTATAGCCCAAAGGATTATTTGTTCTAAGGGGTGTGCTTTGAATTCTCACTTTCTTTCTTTTCTCTCTCCTTTATTTTTTATTTTATGTGTTTATACGTGAGAACCACACCATGCAAAGAGTTTGTTATTTTTATTAGCTCAGCTTCCCAATAATGGAGCAATGTCGGAATGGGAAGGAAAACTCAAGAAAAAAACATCTAAGCACAAATGCATCAAGTTTCCTTGAAGTCACACCCTTTTCAATCCTTGATTCCTTCCTTAGTTTGAGAAATGCCCAGTCACTGATTCATTGATAGTTCTTAATTAGAAAGGGATTGTACATTTCCATGCCACGAGAGACCATTGAAATTTGTGGATGTATGGATGAAGTGGACTCATCGCCTGTCATATCAAAAGAACCATACCTTAGTATCGACATCATAACTTAAAGGTAAAAACCAAACATTAGCAATCAATAGAAAATAGTTCATACCATCATGAGCACTTATTGGTGACAAACTTAACAAAATGGATAAGACACACACATATACAAGAATAAAAGAAAAAGTATGAACGATGTTGTAAAACAAAAACAAGAAAAGTTAAAGAAATTTGTAAAAAAAATGTGTAAAACAAAAACTTAAAAAGAAACTGAGAGCCTCAAATGATCAGCATAGGTGACCATCTCCCTCATGATTGAATTGAAAGGGAGAGATCAAAAATAATGAGCACCTATTTGAATTTCTTAAAAGTTTCCAACTCCTCCAAATTGGTGTTCTCAAGTTAAGGGTTGGAAGTTGTTGGTGCTCATACTCCAAATTATCTATGCTCTCATTGTGGGTGTGAGTTGTTCCCCCAGTTCGTTCCATGCATGTTGGTGGGTTTGTCTCTTGATCAGTTGTCAACCACTGGGTGTTCTCTTGTTGTGTGGTTGCTACATATAGGCACCTTTGTATCTGATTTTCTTGTGCACACAAATTGCATGTAGGAGATGCTGAGCATTCCTCCATGTCATCACCCTTTGAGTCACTGTATGTGATGCATGGAACTTTCTTCTTCTCTATCTTTCCATAAATATTTTCCTTAGATATTTCCAAAGGAAAGATCATGAATTCCTAGGCATGCATTGATGGTGTTGAGCCATGCCCTTCCCATTATAATTGGGAAGTCCCCTTTGTTATTGTTGACATCTATCACTAGGAAATTAGCTGGGTATGACCAACCACACACAGTGGTAATGATGTCCTCCACCAATCCCAAGGGAATAGTGATGTACTGGTTAGCTAGCTCTAGTTGAATATTGCTCTTCTTAAGTGGAGGTAGGTTCTAAGCTTTATACATTTCTCGTGAGATTAAGTTGACTCTAGAACCTAAGTGAAGAAGAGCCTTATGAGGTTCATTCCCAATGACTTGGAGATAGATTAAGGAACTTTCAAGGTCAGAGAGTTTCCTGGGAAGGTGTCCTACCTTAATCCAGTTGGTAACGGTATATGTTAACATAACCATATGCATTGAGCTCTGTTATTGGTTTGAAGGGAGCTTCGAAGCCTTAATTGTTGGAGGAGCATACACAGACTTAACCGCTTGTGGTTGTGAGAGCTTGTTTGGGCTTTTGGTTCTGAAGAAAGGTCTTCTCATCTTGCGATTGTCAGAACGAGCAGTGGGTTGAAGGTTTACAAATCTTGTAGCATTACGTTGCTACGGTTGAGTGGGGATTCCCCTTGCATTATTGGAGCGAGTGGTAGTGGAACTACCGGCGTAAGAGATGCGGATGGATTTGGAGGATTGTATGTATGTGGTGTGTCTCCTAGAGGAGAAGGAGTCCTAAAATACTCCTGAACTTGGTAGTGACGTTGTGGGGTTGTGTGACCCATAGAGTCACTTGGAGAAATTGGCTGCTACACGTAGTAGCCATACAGGTCTGGTTGCCGGTAAGGGTATTGTTGTTTAGGCAATGGCATCCCCCATGACTGTGGGTGTTGCCACTGCTGGTGTTGCCTGATAGGTTGTGGTGGAGTTCCACTTGGATAATATCTTAACAGTTGGTGGAACTGCCTCGGTTTACCTTGGGGATAAGGTAACCTTCGGGGTGCTTGCCATTTGTTAAGTCTTGGGTTAAGTGCATACACCCCGGACTCTTGCAGATGTGAGATTATTGGGCAACATCCCTTAGGATGGTCATTTTGGCAGATCTCACATCCACTGTCATTATCCGTGTTAGAATCCACAACCTCATCGGTGATAGTCATTTTTTCCTTACCCTTGTTAAGTGCATGGTCTGAGTCTCTCCACTTTTTCTTATCATGGTCACTACTTTGCCCCTTAGACTCCTGTATGACTTTTAAAACAGTTTCAAACCTACTATCTATGGAGTCCCACATTTGATCTACCTTAGCCAACACCTCGATTGTTAGCTTTTGAAGTGGCAAGGTTTTTCTATTCACCAGCTCCTTGAGTGGTGACTCATCCTCTTCCTCACAAAATCTTACTCCCCTCTTTCAGAGGGAAGGATCGTGGTTATACTCTTCTGTGATTTCTCTTTTCCATAGCTCCCCTTCTTCTTTAGCTACTTGCTCCAAAAATTGATGAATTTCATGGGACCTAAGTTCAAATAATCTCCCTTGGGCATATGTTCCAAGGGTTCTCCTGGTTTCATGTCTTAGCCCATCTACGAGGTGGCGGAGTTGATCTCGTTGTGCATAACCATGGCCCAGGCAACGATGTAACAATGCATAATATCGGCCCATGGTAGCATCCAAGGGTTTGTGATTACCCTGCTTCCATCCTTTGATATACTTACGTAAGTTGGACACTCTGGAGTATGCTTGGTATTTATCATTAAAAAATTATAGCATTGTACTCCACCTCCTAATGGTTTCTAGCTCTAAGGACTGGTACAAGCTTTCTGCTTCCTTCACGAGTGTCCTAGGAAACAACTTTAACTTCTGCCACTTGTTTTCAATATTTTGCAAGGTGCAGGCATTGTGGAATGCCTGTAAGTGATTCTGTAGATCAGCATTGTATGCCCCCTCAAATTTTTGGATATTATTCATGTCTAGTCTCTTGATTCGGCTATCTTTTTGGTGCCTTGTAGGTATCCTCACAACCTCCGTAATATCTAACATACTTTGGGTGGAAAGTAGGGGTTCATCATGATCATCTCTCTCATAACATCTATGATGCCTACATGGTTCCCTACTTTTCCTTCTTTGCCTTGATTCTCTAGAATGCCCTTGTCCTCACTCTTGACTCTCTCATCGAGGTCTCTCATTTTGCTTATCCTTACCCTTATCCTCACGGTCGTGCTCTTTGTGACTGCGTCCAGATGTTGAAGGAGAGGGTGAATGCCCTAATGAAGGGGAAGAAGAAGGAGATCCATTGCCATGGCGATGTCTCCTGCCTTCTCTTTGATGATCCCGATCCCGATCGTGATGACGATCAGAACGCTCGTCCTTATCTTGTGTTTGTGTCCCCTCATTAAACACTTGGTGTTCGTGGGCATCAGAACCAAGGTTGTGAATCATAGAGTGTATGTTCTGATACACCACCTCCTCACTATCATTAGGAGGGGGAACATCATTTTGTGGAGAACCTATTGAGATAGGTTCACCACCCCTAATTTCTCTTATGACAAGCAAAGCATTGCGGGGTCCTTTACCCTTCAATGAGATGTGATAACTCTCCTACCGTGAGTCCCTTAGACATTGCACCTCTTTGGGATGGTAATCCCTTGTGTCATAATCTTCTGCAATGTATTCAATGTATAATTTTGTCATGCCTATCTGTGCAAGAGCACGAAGGAGCATGTTAGGGATTGCCCAATCTGGGGGTAACACTATGTTACCATGCAACTCTCTCCAGCGTAGTTGTTCATCCTAATGGAGGATAAAAGTAAAATCAGGTATATACTCATTGTGATGAGTATATATCACCCGATACTATTGAGGAACTGACGGTTCTTGGTTATGCATGTTAGACCGCTGACTATCCCTTGTGTGATCCCTAGGAGATGAACTGCTCTTATGAGAAGAAGAAGACATTGTTATTTTATCGGTGTGCTACTGACCATTGTTTAAATTTTCTTTTGATTAACCCTAAGGGTTGGTTTAATCTTCCCAATGATGTGGATGATTTCCTATGTTCTACTTAGCACACAAACAACTTAGTCTTCGGCAACGGTACCAATGATGAGTGGCGAGGTATCCCTACACTCAACCATACGAATACGAGTGTTACACACGTGATCCGGTTGAACTCCGCAGACTAAGTACCTACACGCCTTATGGAACACTTACGGGTTAATCGTTCGTTGTCTTCCTAGACTTACTTGTATTTGTCACGGTTGTATGGTTAAGTAAGTTTGAGGTATGTGATTTTTATATCTTTTTTGTTTTATCACCTATGCTAGGAGGGAAGAGGTGAAGAGACTAATTAACTAAATTTAACTAACTAACTAAGTCTTAATTAACTTAGCATTAGTATCCGTTCCCACTTTCTGTTCACACCCTGAGTCGATGCAACCTTCTAGGATTACCAAACGCTATTCATTACTGGGATTACCAAGTGTAACGCACGTGCTCGAAGCAGTCGTACTGGAATGCACTTAACTAGGAGAGAAGGGTTGAGAGAGATTTAATTAACTAATAAAGCATTTAAAAAATAAAAATAAATAAAAATAAGTAAATTCCTATTTAGCTTAGTCCATGCACTGCAAGGTTTATCCAATATTTGTCTTTATTTTCGTACACAAACTTGTGCTCAGGTACAATATTTGCTCGAATAAAGATTCGTTCACTTTGGAGCTCCTACTGTAGGCACATGGAAATTATTCTATCTCTAGAGAGGTAAAACTACTAGAGTTTTGCTAAGGGTCTAGATCTAGATGGAGAAACAAGGGAGAGCCACCTCTTATTTATAGATTTGGCGACGCATTGCGATATCGTGGCGGACGCGATATTGTGGCCCATGCGATCTTGCATCCCATCACCTAGCTTCTTGTGACTTTCCTATACCAACTCCACCACTCCATGCTATCACGACCTCTAAGCCTAGGTATAAATGCCTTAGGTCAAATCCCCAAAGGTTACCTCAAGAGACACGTACATTATTACAATGCATCCTTTCAAGTCTCAATTACAACTGCCCTTTCAAGTCTTGTTACAATAACAATAACACTTATTATGAAGAGGCACCATCTTCGTTATGCAACAACATCATTTGGGAATGGGGACATGACAATCACAAGACTAACAAATCATTAAGCCAAGAATTCACCATAATAGTATAACCATGCATCTATCATAATAGCATAATCATATTTCACAAACTCTAACATATGCATAATAACATTGGGACATAAGCAATTATGTTGCATGTCCATATCACATTTCCCTAGCAACTTATGCCTCAAGGAATCGTTACCCACAAGCATAAGATAAATGAGCATTATAGGAGAAATCCAAAGATGTATGCAATTGGGCTTATGCATGAAAAATATATTATTATGCACATGTACAAAATAATACATAATATATATCCCTAGTGTAAAATACTTTAAGATATTATAATACAAAATATAGTTGAGGCTCACACAAATAAGTAAATCATTAAACATAAAAATGGATCACATCACATTGGTCATCTATGCCCACAAGGGATTATAATCCCACAAGATCACCTTAATCATATAGTCCTTTTATTGAGTTGCAACCCTGAGTATCAAATACTATTATAGACATGTACAATATAATGCATAATATTTATCCCTAGTGTCAAATACTTTAAGAGGTTGTAATAAAAAATATAGCTGAGGCTCACACAAATAAGTACATCATCATACATACATATGCATCACATCACATGGGTCTCGTATGTCCCCAAGGGATCATAATCCCATAACATCACCATAATCATAGAGTTCTTGCATCAAGTTGCAATCCCACAAGGTATCATATAATCCTTACATATATCACATACATACACATGTAGTCTCTATGACAAGTCACAACCTTATAAGGCATCAAATAATCACATACATACAAGTCCAAGATTTGTGATAATTCATAACCTTACAAGACATCATATATTCATTTATTCCTATGGTAGCTAATACATTCCTACTATGTCATGAGTAGTCAATACCAATAGTACTTGTAGATCTTTCATTAATTTCTTCAACACATACATGCTAATGCTTGGTACCTCATCTATAGTGCTAAGCTACTAGCCCTTTGGAGAGTTAATTTGTGCATGTTTATATGTCCCAAGATCTTCTACTAGTCATAGGCCTAACCTATACCCTCTTGCTCTCAATATAAGAACTAAGTAAGGAGAGTCATGAATGCATCCAATAGGGATTTACACTTCCCCTTGAGGATTCCTTATTACCAACTGGTCCACATCTTCATGTTGGCTCCAAAAATCCACATAAATAAATCACTTTGATCATATTATCATAATACATACATGTTATCAACACATATGAATTTTAAGCATAAAGCATCCCATCATCATCATATATATCACATGCACTCACATCATATTGATAATACTCATCTCACATGATATCATCATTTATTAGATCAATAAATAATCAAACATCCACTAACCCATAGTAACTAGTGCTATAGACATCAATTAGACATTCTAGCAATCATAAAATTTTACAAGTGCATTGTAACATCATATCTCATGTTACAAACATCATAGATAAGTCTAGAGTATAATTCTAAATGCATTCATATTTATCTAAGATACATACCTAACATTTACACTAGAATCTTAGCCATGACTTATAGTGAGCTTGTAATAATTCTCTTTAAAGAAATGTGGCTTGGTAGTGCCTTGTGCTGGCCTTACACCTCATCTTAAAACAATCTGTTTACTCATCATAATCTTATTATGATTTTCACCTAGCTCATGAACCATAAAAAAATCCAATCATGACCTCACTTTAATGGCCTAGTAATTGATCATAACTTATACTTAGCAATAACAAAAAAATTAAAACTCTTTTGAGACCTGACTATGAATGTTTCTTACTCATGTTCTTAGTTACAACATTGTTGTAACCCATGTTTTGTGATAATAGTAGTTTGATCAAAATGTGACCTATCTGTAGCTTACCACCTATTGGCGATCGTTTGGGACGCGACCACCAATGAGTGTCCTCGAGCAGAATTTAGGTGCTTGCTGGTCTCTGGCAACACCAAGGCCCAGATACCTCCAAATAGACTCAGTAGTTAATGTGAGTATGTGTGTGTGCCATTGCGGTGTGCGGTTGTGAAAAATGAAATGATTGCGTTGTGTGTAAACTACAAATGACTTATCAATAAGAGATTCAGCCAACTTTGCCAAGTACTGTGAGTTGTTGAGAGTTCCTATTTTGTTTAATTGCCTAGTCTACGCGGTCCTTATAATACCTACTTGTAACAAATAAATTTTTGCAAAAACATTTAAGCACAACTCTGCGAATCTACTTCTAATTTTCCCCAGAGAAAGAAAAAGTTCCACAAGAAAACTAGAAATAGAGCAAGATTCAATGGAAATAGATAGAAAAGAAAGTAGATTTGTGTGGAACTCGAATATTTAAATAAGGTAAAATGACACAAGTAAACACTTTGCAATAAAGCTATCCCAAATTCAATAACTACGAATTGTTCAAACTTCCAAGGCTCAAATAAGCAATTTCTTCAAGAAAATCCTACTATGCTACCAAAAAATTGCTGCGTAAACTATCACGTATGAGACTCCATTTTGGCTAGATAATGGACGTCAACAATTGCATTCAATAGAACCTTCAAAAGACTTGACAATTTCTGATTGAAATACTACAGAGATTTACTTTAAAGATAAAATAAAGCTATTCTGGTCCCATCAAAACACCAAAGATTTTCTGAACCCTCTTGACTATTGAATCATTCAACGGCATGACTACAAGTAGAGGCTCTCTTACAACAATCCCAATAGCAGTTCTTATACGTTGCACAATAATCAAATTCACTACTAAAATGCTCTTAAGGATTTCAAACAAGCGCTTCTATGGAAAAATTTTAATAGAAATTTCTATCGGGCAACAAGAACAATAAGAGCAATCTAAAAATCCCAAAATTATTTGCCAAGGATGATACTATCTAAACCACTAGCTAAACAATTTAAAAAAAATAAAAAAAATAAGCATAACTCACAGGACTATAACAAAGAGGCTGAAATATTTTCTTTAGCAAGCCATCTTACAAGCAATCTTTCACAATGTCTTCCAAGAGTGTGTCTCCAAGTGAGAGCTTTCCAAAGTGTCTTGTGATCCCAAGCCTTGATAAGTGAGACCCCCAAAGTGTCCCTCCCTTCCTACCCTTGAAGCCCTTTTATAGGGTCTCATAGGTAGTTAGGTAAGTTACAAAAATTTTGGGTGGTTATAACCACCATAGAGACGAAAGAACTACAGTTGACAAGTGTCCTATTTAGTTGCCAAATGTCTTCATTCAGTTGCCAAGTGTCTTCATTCAGTTGACAAGTGTCTTCATTCAGTTGCCAAGTGGTCACCATGGAGATAAAAAAGTTGTAGTTGACAAGTGGCCCATTTAGTTGACAAGTGACCATTGTGGAGATAAAGAGGTTGTAGTTGACAAGTGGCCTTTTTAATTGTCAAGTGTCTTCATGGTAATCAAAATTAAAATTAGTTACAAATATCATAGTTGTAACTATCATAGGAAGTTACAAATTCCATAGGGATAAAAGGGATAATAGCCAAATGTCCCCTTTTTTCTTAAATCACAATATTTTTTAATTATGAAAAACCATCCATCAGAAACCTTACCACGTACAAAATCTGGTTAAGAGATAAGGGTGTGCAGAACCAAGTAACAACTCCAAGTTCCAGGCCATGCAGTCAATATTTTTCGTTCTTAATGCAGCCTTATAGAAATTAACATATGCTCAACACAAACACATTTGTCGCTACTAATTTTTTTTCTTTTGGGCAATTCCAGCAGGTTGAATTTTGAATGCCATCCTCAATGCAAAACCCAAATAATTAAAAGGCCTAATTTTGTAGCTGAACCAAAACTCTGGTGGATGCATTTTCAGAAAACATAGCGTCACTACTCTTTTTGCCTCATAATGATATCGATTAAATCATGACTTCTCTCCTGGGATATGCTCTCAATGATAGAACCGGTTGCAGGAAAAAATTGCTATTCTTCTTTGATGGCCGTTGCGCATAAATTAGAACAGTTTCTCACCACAAATTCAAATTGCCACGTCATTCTTGGCTGGTGTGTCATCGTTGGCGCAGGGTCCTGGAAACACATGAGCTGCCCCAAAAATTCTCGTCTGCCTTCCTTTCCAATTCCAGTAAGAGAGTGATGAAATTAAATGTTGTGGCTGACGCAGATCTTTCGATGATGCTGACAACGAGGACGCGGTAGCAGTGCATCCCACGGCAGAGCGGCTGCAGAGAGCCAAGCCAGCCGAAGGTGGAGAGACCTTGCCAACTCAACACATGCGTATGCCGCAGAAGCCCTAGCACTAGCGTGATTACAGTATTAGCAATCTCTATCGAGGCAAAGAATAATCTACCATCACTAAAGCCGTCTCTACGTGGCATGCAGTAGATACGCTAAGGAATGGACCCAAACAGCAACAGCCAACTTGATACGGCCCTCTGCAAGGTGCAAAAGATCCATAGGGTAAAAAATCGTGATTCTATGATAATGTTATTACCTGTAATTTTCCTACTGCTACAAAAAATTTACCTATGTCTTTTGTGCAGGAAACTAGAAATGGCATCATTACAAAAGAGGTAATGCGAGTTCGTGCTACAGCCACGTGGCCCGTGGATCGAATGATGAAACTAGTAGCAGTACACTTCAAAACCCTACATCAAACCCTAGTTCTACAATCTTTCTTTCCACCGTAAGCTTTGTGTGATGCTTTATGGATCAGTGGCTCGACCATGGCATGCTCTGACTCTGGGACACACTGATGGTACAGCACCAACGATTAGCGGAGGAGATGGGTTCGAATGTTGAGGCTCTGGCATGCCTCTGTATGCTTGCACTTGAACCTTAGTCTGGAAGCTTGGTGACGATGTTGATACTAGCGGCCATAGTAGTCCACGTGCTATACCTGGGAATGGTGAAAATAGGCCTCCAAGGTTCGAATCCCAGGCATTATTTGCCATAATTTCCTCCTGGGGATGGGCCCTGTTGACATCATCTTTTTTATTGATGCGAACCAAAATCATTTCTTGTTCCATCGGTGAAAGTGGAAATCAGGAGGCCTGCGCAATGTTCCGTTAATCTGCACTGTCTTGGTTCTTCAAATTAACCCTTCAGTAAGTAAATGGAATAGCAATTATCGCTATAGATTCTCAACAATATATGTGACATAAAGATCCATAGAGTGTTGAATAGCTTCACAGGTAGTGGCTGTCGGCAGAAATTCATCCACATCAACTTCTTTATTCTTATTTTTCATGTAATCTTCAAAGAACCTTCGGATCTCTTGCAAACGATATGGAGGGAGCTCCTTGATATCCTTGTAATGACGATATTTAGGAACATCAGCGCACACAGCAATAATCTTTTCATCCTTCTCCCCTTGATCAATCATGGGCATCAAGCCAATGACTCTAACATGGATCCTTGATTAAACCTATTTTCTTATCCAACTCGTGTTTCATTTTGCTTCCCTTTCCGATTTTAACAACAACATTGAAAACGGAAGGAGCACCAGGTCCAATCTTGATATCATGCCATGGATGAGCTACAACAGATCTGCATGACATCAATGACATAATCCTTTCATTTAGAGATGGAGTTGAAGAAATCTTCCGCTGTCCATTGGTTTTTGATTCTGCCCCAGCAGGAGGCATGTTCGATGCGAAATATTCCACTTAAACTAAAAACATTGAATAGAAAAGCTTTCTCTTCTTCTCATGCTTGGATTTCAATTTCTATATGCTAAAATTTTGAATTATCCTCCTTTGCTCCTATGCTATGACCTCCTTGAGTATGTAAGTGTTTTACAAATTGCCTTTTGCCAGTATCTCTACTTTTGCTGTTCCATGAAATGGCCAAAATGTGCCAACACCACCATGTATAAATACTATGCAATAAATTAAAAAAATGATCAATTCCTCTACTATGACTAATAATTGAATCAACATATAGTACATATGCGAGTAAAGTGAAGAACAACTACCATTTACATACACTCAAATATAGTTATTTTGTTATTTACAAGCACTATTCTTTTCTAATTGTGTTATTACAATAGTTATGTTGTAATATACTATAGTGTTGAATATTTAACTATAGCTATTGATAGTGTATTCAATGTAAACTATTGTTTATCTTTAGTCATTTTTTTATTGCTAATGTTTAGTTTACATCTAGTTAACACTACCTATGGACGTTCATCTCACACTCTAAATATGATTACAATGAGTTCTTGAAGGTAGTGCATTTACTTTCATCCTTGTGCTATCTATTTTCACATTTTCTCTTTTCCATTATGCTTGTGTAATTTTGTTTGAGCTGATAAAGGTCTAGGAGCCTGTTTCTTGCTATGGTTTTGCTAGTTTTTTCCTAGGATATATTCTTATATATTTTTTAATTTATGTTTACTACTACCACAAATGATCTTAGAAATCAAAACTGGTATTAGAGTGAGATTTTACTCATGGATTTGTTTGTGGTGGTTATTTTTCCAAGTTCTACACATTAGGTTGCACTTGTGTTGATTCTTAGTTCTTTGTTTGTTGATTTCAAGTAAATGAAAAATCTAAAGAATCTTTGTGAAGTGGCTATTAAATTTAAATATTCTAACAAGTGGTTGCTAAATCAAATATTATACCTATCAAGCAATCAAATTGGAAGGATCTTAATAAAAAATTAGGAAGTGGGGGAATCCTCTTTAACTTTTCACTATTTTGTAATATTTCTAAAATCTTTAAAATATGTTATGTATCAAAATATAATCCCTCCTCCTTGTCAAAAGAGAAATTTTATACATAATATTTTGGGATTAACGATGATTCTGTAAATAGTATCTTGAGGTTGATGGGACTCAAAGAGTTTCTTGGGGTTGTTAATATTAAGAGAGTTTTTTGATGCAATAATTCTAGTTCAAAGTTAGGAAGACCTAAAAGTAAAAAAATTTGACTCAAGGATGAAACTCTTGAAAAGATGTATCATGTAGTTATTTATTTTAATAAAATTTCAATAAGTCATCTTTCCTTGGTAGGAGACATTGCTCCTAAATAGAAGGATGATGTAAATGATATACAAGAAATAAGTATAGGGGAAGATATAAGTGAAGATGAGAAAATAGAGTATCAACATAATGCTCCATCAACTTCATAACCCTTAAGACAATCTTATTGTATAATAAAATTACCTAATTGGTTTAAAGATAAAATTGTAATTGCTAAAGCTAAATCACAAGCATGTACATCTCTTTATCTTAAAGAGGGAAAGTGAGCGATGGATGATGAAATGTCCTCTATTCATAAGAATAAGATATGAAAATTGGTTAAACTACTATATGGTAGAAAATCAATTGGGGTCATTCTATAATTACATCCATCCATTAGTCTTTTAATAAAAGTTCAAATAATAGAATTTTGTATCTTATCTTATGTAGCATAATAATTCAATTATAAATTACATGGCTTTGATTCTAGTTTTACAAAAAAAATATTTTGACTTCATTTGATCTTTATCTTCTCTTAAGATTTCAACTTTGAATATGTGATTTTACTATATTTCCCTAGGTAGATATGGCCTTTTATTACCTTGAATTTGGGCTTGTTAAATTTGATTCTTTGTCTTACTTCTAAACCACTACATCAACATTTAGAATGAGTATAATAAGAGTTTCTAAAGTGCATACTAAAACCAATATTTTAAAGCTTGGATTTAAGCTTTTAGTTTGATTTTGTTTGAGGATCAAGAACCCCATGTTATTAACCTCGATTTTCAGGGTTTTTAGAATATTTTGAGATTTATTGCTAGAATTTTTATGCATGTGTTAATTTTCTTAGATTTGCAAGTCCTAATTAAAAAATGTGTTAGTTACCCAAGGTTTTTAGTAGATTTGCAACCTCATTTAAAGGAAATCATGATTTTATGTTACTATTACAATGAATAGTAAACCCACGATGCTAGGATAGAAAAATTTGAAAGTTTGAACTAGTTTTAAGTAAATCTAGTTAAAGTTTTAAATTAAGCAAGTGGAAGTACATATGTATCAATGTTTGCACCATGAAATTTGTAATAATTCTTTTGAATTTTAAAAAAACACAAATATAGGGATTTTTCGTCACAAAGGACATGATGTGAGGCATTTAATAGGCTATGCTTAAAAAATACTAAGTGTTAATGACAAGGTTATATCAGAAGAAATCTCAAATCACATCAAAATTTTTTCGATGCAGATTGTCAAGGTTTTGTATTTACATTTCTACATGTCACATTATAACTTTAAGTAAGTTCAAATGTAGATGTTAGAAAATTTTGTTACCAAAATCATCAAAATCTTGGTTATTAAAAGATTTAATTTTAAAAACTATGTTTTCAACACTATGGGGATTTTGACTTTGTTCATTTGTGTAGGGATACAACATCCAAGATCTTAGTTATTAAGCCTATGTTCTTTCTTCTTGTGAATGAAAGGAGTATTCTAGAGAATAAATGAAGGAAGCTAGGGTCCATCAGGAGTAAGTCTCTCTTTGATGTTATCACCCTGATGCCACAAAAGCTATGGGCTCATTGGGAAGCTATAGAATTTCTAAAATTCTACATCATTTTCTTCCCTGTGATGATATGGATGGGCCTAGGAGAAGAAGTTTTGCTACAAGATTTTGATGGAATCCTACATAGATTTCCTATGAAGTTAACACAGATCATGTTTGAAAGGAGTTCTAAGATTAAATATATTCTTTAGCTTTTAATTAACAAAAATATTAGATAAAGGTTATTAATGATAGTTGAATATGCTTATTTGTAGCTCAAATAAGCATTGATGATACAAAATTTGAAGGAATGTTAGGTAATGAAAAAATTACTTAGTTATCTTAACTTCATAAAAAATCAACTAATAAAAATTGTATTTTTAAAAATCTTAGGGAGCTATCTAAAATTTGAAAAAAAAGGTATCACAAAACATATCCAAAAGCTAAGGTTATATTATATTCTTTGCAATCTATTAAAAATTGTAGTAATTGTAGTCGTGCAACTTTGAGAAATGATAACTCAAATGTTAAGTTTCTAATGTTAAAATTTTAACTATACATTCATGTAGATATTAGATTTTAAATAAATCTAATATCACAACAAATCATTGTGTGATAAGACAAAAATAATGTAATCATGAATTTTCATTCATTCTAGTAAAAATATGGGATTTAGAAATTTTGCCAAATTATAAAGCTACTTTCTTTCAAATTTCAATATATATTACAATAAAATTTTATCTTCACATATCCACCTATTGTATATTTCTAATAAATCTACAATCATTAAATCATGTTGTGAAATGATTAATATATGATCAATATAGTGAATGTCTCAAATTTTAACTATTCAACTTTCAATATTGAGTAAATAATCATTAATGTTGCTGATGAATTGATAAATTAATAAAACATTAATGAATTAATTATGAAATAGTAAAATTCATGTTGAAATTATATTGATAATTTCATGATCCAAATTTCCAATAGATATATTGGATGTATATATATATCTATGTGACAAGTGGGGAAGAATTTACTAAAAATAATATAGTATAGTCCTAATGATAAAAACTTTAAAAATTATATATATAGAGGCCAAAATAACATTACATCTACCCATAAATCTAGAAATTTTCTATATTTTATTCAAATAAACTCTTATTATATAATAAGAAAATAAAAAATTAGTGTCTTCTACTCTACAAAGCCATAAAACTCTCCTTAGAGTGGAAGGCAATCTTCATTATTTATCTTTTCTTTCTTCTTTCTTTTTAATTATTTAAATTCCTATAAATTCATTGAGACACTTGATCCTATGAGAAAAAATATTTTTTATTAGTGGTTCCTTCATTGAGACACTTGATCCTATAAATTTCTTTTCAACTAATGTGAATGGGTTTGGTGGTTCCTTCTTTCACTTCTTACTTGATGAAATAATACTTGATGTTAATGTGTTTGGATTTTTGTGATGCACATAATCTTGGGAAAGTTGAATTGCTATTTTCTTATCATCATACAATTTTATAAGAAGATAAACTTCAAATCCTAAGTGTGAGAGAAGTTTATTTAGCTAGAGTATATTTTAGAAGCATTTAGCCATAGTAATAAATTCTACTTCATAATTGGATAAGCTTATGGATAATTGTTTGTTTGATTTCTAGTATATTGGATTTTTTCTATGCATAATGAAAGCTCTTGATGTGGATTTTCTATCATAATTTTCTCCTATCCAATCATCATTTGAATATGCATGAAATTTATTATCTCATTCACTGAATTGGATCCCAAAGTTGCAAGTTCCTTTACATACTTAAGGAGATGCACAATTATTTTCATATGATATTTTCTTGGCTCTTGAATGAATTTGGATAAGTATAATTTTGCATATTCTATATTTGGTCTAGTATGATAGAGACACCAAAGTGTGTTAATCATGGTTCCATACATCGTTGCATCTATGAAAGGAGTTTTATCTTTGTTGATTAGTTTTCAACTGTATGATAAATGATTGATGATTGGCTTTTCATTCTTTAAATTGAATTTTTTAATGATGGAATTTATGTATTTGGTTTGATGAATATTCATTCCCTCCATGTCATAGTTCACTTTAATTCCTATGAAGTATTTGAGTTTTCCAAGTTTCTTCATTTCAAATTTAGTTTTCATGTGATTCTTGATATCTTTTTCTAGCCTTTTATTAGTGGCAATAAAGATAATGTCATCTACGTATAGTTATATGATGATGAAATCATCTCCTTTATTCTTAAAATATTGTGTTCGTTCAAACATGCAACTTTGATAATTATTTCCAGTAAGATAGTTATTAATTCTTTGGAACCAAGCCCTGGGTGCTTACTTTAGATCATATAGAACTTTGTTGATTTTGCACATTCTATTCTCTTTTTCTTTGATAACATAACCTTTGGATTCATATATGTATACTTCTTCTTTGATGTATTCATTTAGAAATGCTAAGTTGACATTCATTTGTTAAACCTTTAGATCTTTATATGCTGCTATAGAGAGAATGAGCTTGATGGTATTAAACCTAGCCACTGATGTAAATATTTCTTCATAATCAATGTGTTCTTTTTATTGAATCCTCTTATCACAAGTCTTTCTTTATGTGTTATTACTTCTCCATTTCCATTGTAATTTTTTTATAAAACCATTTGCAATCAATAACATTTTTATTTTTTGGTTTTTCTAATAAATCTCATGTGTGACATCCCATTCCTGGATGTCATGGTAAACATCAAATATATGTTATATTAGACATTATGCATAAGAAGATTACATAGAAAATGCCAAATATATGTAACATTCAACATTAAGCATAAACAAAATAATAGGAAAAACATAGAAGGAAAAAGAGAAGAAAAATGCTTTATTGATGTGGAATAGTGTATTTGGATCATGATTTGGGTGTTTCTTGGGATTTTCTTCCTTCAGCATCTATCCTTTAGAGGCAATCTAGTACTGCTACCATGATCAGGCCTACAACCAGCCAGAAGGGATGGTCAGTCCTCTTCTAGTCCTAATTCACATTGCTCTCATTATTCATCTTTACAAACTTTGCAACTCCATGTTAATACAACTTCTAATGCTCAAGTATAAATACCTTAGATTAAATCCCCAAAGGTCACATCAAGAAACATGTTTGTTATTACAACATGTCCTTTCGGGTCATAATTCCAAGTCTTCTTTCATATCTTGTTACAATAATCATGACACTTGTTATGAAGAGACATCATCTTTGTTATGTAGCAATACCATTTGGAAATAAGTACAATATACCCTCCTTAGGTTTTATTCATCCTTGAATAAGTCCACATTCACTATCTTTTTCCAAGCTCAAATGCTACCTTTATGATTCGATGCTCCAATAATTTGATTTCTCCTTTGAGTTTGCAGTTGTCTCTTGCTTATTCTAGAAACAAAATATAAGTGAGAAGAATTTATATAAGTATTAAATATTATTTTATCAATACTTACCTCATTTTTTAAGATGATGAAAAGATTTGAATTAAAGATCTACCAACCACCAATCACTAGTCCTAACCAAGGTCACACCAAGTGTAACTCATATCTAGTTATCCAAGTGAAGGTAGAATAAATCCTTATTTCCAACTTGCATTATCTTAGATATGTTACTTATTTAATTAAAATATAAATTAAATAATGAAGAAAATAATAAGATTATAAAATAAAATTACTGTTAAGATACCCCCCAATCTTAATCAACCTTAGGAATTAATGGACGTAGTTGTAGTTCTACCATAAGTAATATGTGATTGGATGATCTCATTTGGGATGGAAGGGCTTGATCTTGCTTTTCCTCAACTTCTTCTCTTGAAATTACCTCTGGTAACTTGATAACTCAAAATAATTGGACATTATACCAAATATAATCTATGATCTCAATGAAAAATGTTGTTGATCCATCTTTTTTAATCATGGCACTGTAGTTGGTAAACTGTGGTTCTCGATGAGTACTATATATCAACATCATCTATTCATGAATTTTGGGATCTAGTTTATCTATTGAAGATTTGAAGTAAGCAAAATATGCACTGGCTAATGGAATTTCATGTTGAATTGATGGAAACAGCTTTTTCATATCAGGTTCATCTTCCAAGGATTTCTTTACACATCCATAAAATTCAAAATTTTGCATTAACATTTCCACAAAGGAAAAATGATACTATATTAATATCAATGTGGCTTAGGAATAGCTTATTCTTCAAACTTTCTTCTATTTTCTTAATCAAGTATGCCCCTTGACATAGTCTAATACATAGACATGTTGATTTGAAAATTAAATGTGTGTTAACTATGGATACATATCTTCCTAATAAATGGGTTTTTAGTATCAATATCAAAGCTATGTGGCTTCTCTAAAACCTTGACTGCTCTTTTGTTTCCATGATTTGAAGTTCTAGGATTTCAAAAATCATATCTTCTAAACTCCACTCAAATTTTACTTGGCTTCTTTATAAAATGTTGTGTAACCATTCATATTGTGATTTTTGCAATAAGCTAATTTGTACGACTTGAAAGAAGAACTTCCACAAGAACCATTTTTCTTGTAAATAACTTTGTATTCCATCTTTTCTAGGTGTGATTGAAATTGGTATAGGAATTCACATGGCAAGACTTCTTGTAAGCATAAGACATTAGTATCAAAATCTTGTAACTCTGCTAAGATGCGTGGATAACGATATTCATGTCAGTCCAATGTCCATGATGGACATATCAAATGTTGTTTCTTACTAGCTATGGTTCTTGCAAGTATGTTGTATGTTACAACTTTCATTCTCATTCTTGGATTCTCTCTTGGATCATTGCTCTTTATGGGTATCATGCACCTTATCAAAACAAGATTATGACTCTCCATGTTGTTTTGCCATATGATTTTGTTACAACATGAATTGAAATATATCTTCTTGATCATTATGGTTCAACAATTGATTTATCAACTAATTTTGGGTCAATAACATCTAACTATATTACCTAGATTCTTAATGATCTTTCAACCCCCCTTAAGACACTAACTTTGACAATGTAACTAATGACATACTTTATGGTTAGTATTTATGATTACCTATCTACAAAGGCTAAGCCCTTAGTATTAACATTCAAGATGGCCTAAGAGGTTAAATTTGATAGTCCCAAACATTAAATTGTTAGGCATAATTAGTTAGTCTAAGTTATGGCTTTTAAAGGCTTGGTTTGAGGTGTCATTGAATTATTAAGTATTTAGATGATAAATCTAGCCTTACCATTGAGTTTAGATAGTTGGAAAATGTTAAAAATGAGTATTAATGTGTTAGAAAAGGACATTATATGCCCAAGTTATGCAAAAAACTGAGCCTTTAAAAGTGTTGAGTTACTATGTTGGGCAAAGAGTTAAAATTAATTTTCAGAGCCTATGAAGCTAATCTAACTTCACCATTATATTCAAGAGGTTGAAATCCATAGGAAAAGACTTTTTGTTTGTCAAAAATGGTTTCCAAAATTAAACATTATGGCTTTTTAACATTCAATATTTTGAACACAAAAAATGAGACATCTCAAGAAATCATCCATCCAAATACTACTTCTAAGGCAAGTGCACTTAATTATGGAATTCTTATTTCAAATGTTGTTAGCATGCTAATTCTTGTTTATAAAAATATTTTTTGTGTTCCAATTTTTGAATTTTTCTATCAACTATCAATGTTTGCAATGGTGGCATAGCGGTGAGGAGGACGGTGATGCAGTGGTTGTAGGCAAACAAGGGTTTTTGTAGTGTCAACAGGCATGCAAGGGTTTTTGTAGTAGTAGCAAGCATTGTTACCTAATAGGACTTAGTGGCCTACTATTAGGGCTCGCAAAAAATGTAGAAAAATTGACACAAAATGTAGAGAACGGTACATGGCCAAGGCTTTCTTGTGTAGGAACATGGGTGGCAGGTGGTAGAGCAACCAACAATGGTGGCACTATGGAGCAGTGTGCGATGGCAACGTAGGTGGCAAGGAGGCCATTATAGGATCCTTAATGGGGCTGTGTGATCCTCCTACATGGTGCCTCATGACACTTGCAAATTTTTATTTCTATTTATTATTATGATTATTATTTGTACTTCTTTGTTTGTGATGGAGGCCATGAACTGGGACAAATGCTGCACGATGGTAAGCAACATGAAAATGATAGGAGCAGCCCATGATTGCAGCTATGGACAAGGGTTTCTACATTACTGTAATTATAGGAGGATTGCACAAAAAAGTGACACATGATAGTGGTGGTGGAGATAGGAGAGGCAGCAATGATAGCATGCCATGGCAAGGGGCTAAACAAGGTGGTGTATAGAGCTGGGACATTGTGGTTACAGGCAGGTAACTAAAGGTTGCATGACCCTTAATGGGCCAGTGGATGACCTCATGCAAGGGCTGCAGAGGCCATTGCAAATTTTTTTAAACATTTATGGGGTCTTGGGTTCGAGTCCTAGCCTGAAAGCTTTTTTTTAAGATCTATTAATTAAATAATAAATTTTTAATTAATTTTTAAAATAATTATTTTAATAATTTATTATTATTTTATAATGCATGCATAATAAGATAACTTAAATGATGATATTATTATTATTGAAGTGAAATTTGTACTATTGGATTTGTCTTGATGAATACTATGCATTGGACATGGTTCAGGGTTTCAAAATTAAGTTGGATTTTTAGGATTTGAAATGATCAAAATAGATCTTCTTGCCAAACTGAGATTATTAGGCTAATGTATGGGCAACCTAAGGACTTCCAAGATAACTCAGATAATTATAAATGATATACCAAGCATTAAATCCAATAACATAATATTTTTATCTTATGACTTGGCAAGTATAATATAAGCCTATCTTATTCCATCAAGATTAAGCCCTAGGTATTAAGGATAAGAAAGACATCACAACATTATATATTGAGTATTTATTTCCTTATAAGTCTTCATGAAAATAATCCTTATTAATTGGGTAGGGATAAAATGATCTTATGGCTAGATTTGATCCCTTAAATTTGCTAATACATAGGTCTTAGGTGAGATGATTAATGCCAAGTTACAAGGGTTAGGTGCTTATGCCAATAAGTTGTAAAGGAGATAAGATCAAATTGGGCCATGGTCACTAACCTTTTGGTAGGAACTTAACAATGACCTTAATCAATTAACAATCTAGCATAACTACAAGATGGGTAAAAGTTATGTGGATTGGTGTATCCTTGTATTACCAATGTCTCTTGTAATTAATGAATCTTGATGAGGATCGAATGCCTTGATCACTAATATTATTGATGGAATACTAGTTGGTAGGGTATGGATCATTTTGGACATCTAATGCATTTGGTGGTGGTCCATGACTCTCCCTTGGTCATGGCTCTTTGATTTATCATTGGATTGTAGTTGATCCATGATTTTGATTGGCCCTTGGGTTGTGGTTTACTCCAATATCAAATGTGACATCCCATTCCTAGATGTTGTGAAAAATATCAAATATACATTATATTAGACATTATACATAATAAGCTAACATAACAAATGCCAAATATATGTAACATTTGACATTAAGAATAAAGAAAATAACAAGGAAAATGTAGAAAGAAAAAGAGAAGAGAAAGTGTTTTATTAATGTGGAATAATGTACCTAGATCATGCTCTAAGTATTCTTTGGGATTTTCTTCCTTTGGCATTTATCTCTTAAAGTATATTCAGCAATGCCACCATGGTTAGGCCTACATCTAGCCAAAAGGGATGGCTAGTCCTCTTCCTGTTTCATTGTACCCAGCTCTTGTTACTTGCCTTTACCAGCTCTGCAACCACATGTTGATACAACCTCTAATGCTTGGGTATAAACACCTTAGGTAAAACCCCCAAAGGTCACCTTAATATACATGTCTATTATTACAACATGCCCTTTTGGCCCTCAATTATAACTCTCCTTTCAGGTCTTGTTACGATAATCATGACACTTGTTACGAAGAGACACCACCTTTTTTATGCAGCAACATCATTTGGGAATGGGGACATTACATCATGTGTCATTTCTTAGGATGGAATTGTACTCTTTGTCCATGGCTTCTTTATAGACATTTAATTTCATGCTTCATTAACATTAGTTAGTTTACTTAAGACTACGAGATATGTCATATTTGTAATATTGTGAGATCTTGTGGTTCTTCTTTCAAAATTTGGGTCTAGCATTTGAGTGCAAGGATGGTATGTTTGAACCTAATGTTCTGAATTTTGATGTGTTTGATTTCTCTTATTGTTTTAAAAAATCACCTAGATCAAAATTTGTCTCATCAAGCATAACATCTCTTAAAACATGTCATTTCTAATTCATTGGATCATAGCAGTTGTATCCGCTATTATAAGAATCATAAGCAAGCAAGATGCATTTCTTTCCTTTGTCTTCAAGTTTTTCAATGAATTATTCTAGGGTCTTTACATAGCAATGACATCCAAATATTCTCATAAGACTTAGGTTAGGAATTTTGATATATAGAACTTCATATGGAGATACGTCTTCATTGCTTTTGATGATGATTCAATTAGAAATGTAATAAGTAGTTATAACCGTAGTACTTCAATATTAGTTAGGTAGTGAGGCATGCTTTAGTAATCACCTTATCAAGCTTTGTATTGTTTTATTCTTTCTTTCAACTACTCTATTTAATTATGGTCTATATCCACATGTGATCTAATGCAAGATATAATTTTCTTTATAGAACTTTTCAAATTCTTTATTTATGAATTTAGCTCCTTTGTATAATCTAATGGCCTTAATCTTGACATTCGTGGAGATTTTAATCGATTTATGGAAAGTTTCAAAATATTTGATGTCTTCATCCTTCTTCTTTAGATTGTAAGTCTAAGTTTATCTTGAGTAGTTGTCTACTATAAGCATGAAATAATTTGTCCCTTCTATTGAAATAGTGGACATTGGCCCAACAAGATTCATGTGTAGAAGATTAAATGGTTTTTTATTTTTTATCATATGAGAGTTGTGAAGAGAATTAGTTTCTTTTTTGGTATGCAAGTCTTACATTTATCTTAAGGAATATCTAAATTTTTTATTCTTGTAGCTTTTTCCTGTTTGATCATTCTTTCAATTTTTTGATAGGAGTTATGACCAAGCCTTTTGTACCAAACTCTAGATTTGTTGAAATCCTCATTATCCTTTTCCTTAACTTCATCTTTGTGATTAGCTTCTATTGTGAGAATGTAATTTTCATTAGTATGGTTTCTTATGATGTCTTCTTTTTCATTGAGATAATTGCATTTAAGGCAATATATTTTGTTATTCAAGGCTTTGATTTTCATGATTTCTTCACAATTGGATCTATTGATAATGCCAAAATCACTCTTGAAACTAATACTATTTCCTACATTAGAGACTTGTCCAAGAGGGATGAGAGGGTTGGAAATATTTTTAACATGATACCTATTGGAAATGGTAACTTTTTATCCATTGTTTAGTTTAACTACACAATCTTGTATTCCTTCTATAACTAAGTATTTTCCATCTCCAATTTTGATATTGCCAAGACTATTATTTTTTTTGTAATTTAGAAGATAATTTCTATAGGGTGTCATATGATTTGATTATCCACTATCTATAATCCAAAAAGCTTGCTTTATTTCTTTCATTGAATTGAATGTTGCATAATTTTCTAGCTCTTCTTCTTGAGTATTCTTTTGAGATGATGAGAAAGTAATTTGTTTTGTTTGTGAAGCTTGTCCATGTATTATTTCAAAACTAATTTTGATCCAACCTTAGTTAATGTAATGACCTTTTATTTTGCAAAAGTTTTAACATGGTAATTTTTGACCTTTGGGTATGTGAAGACCTTAAGGAAAATGAAGAACAAGAATGTTTGTGTGGCTATTGTGTTTGTATGACAAAAACGTGGACAAGGATTCAAGGGAGCATGGACAAATAAAGAAGAATTCAAGCTAAGAAAATATTCTCTGATGATCAAGAGAAAGCCTTGGGATCAAGAGTTCAAATGTAGAGAAGACATCTCCCATAAGCAAAAGGCGTCTTAGTTAAAGTGCAAAAGATCCAAAGAAATGTCCCAGAAGCAGAAAAAGTTTTGATTGAAGTGCAAAAGGCCCAGGGAAGATGTCTCTAAGAAATTGGAGATGTCTCCTTTTAGATAAAGATGTCTCCATGAAGACATCTCCTCAAAGATGTCTCCTATGAAGAAGAGGCATTTCACTTAAATTGGAATCTATTGTAAAGATATGTCTCAATCTTGAAGAAGATGTCTCTACTAGTCATTAGATAGTTCTTGCATAAATTTTGAGGTGATTTTGGAAACTTCAAGGCTATAAAAAGATTTCATTTTCTTGAGCATTATGCAAGTTTTTGAACAAGAAAGTATCAACAGCAAGCAATTATTGTGCACTTTATTCTTTTGTATTTGTGTACCTCATTATACTCTCATTTGTACTTTTGTAGTGATTTTGGTGTACTATGACTCAAAGTACAAGGACTAGAAAATCAGGTGCATCCTTTCATTGTAATTTTTGTTTATCTTTCTTGTTGCCCTACTAGGGTTGATGCACTTCTTGCAAAAAGGCATCATCATTGAGCTTGTCAGGATCTAGTTGGATTGAGTGATTGGTGTAGTGTCACAACACTCTGGAGCAGAGCTCAACTTGTAAAGGTTATGGGATCCTTGAAATCACATTCTAAGCTTGTCAATACCTATCCAAGTTAAGTGGATTTGAAACAATGAATCACTTGAAAGTGGAGCTTAGAGCTTGTATAGGGTGTGGTACCCTTCACACCATATTTTGAGAAAAACAAAGTTCAAAGGTATGCAAGCGATCTACCCTTCGAATGTGAAGTACCCATGTTGGGAAACCACATAATTTTGGGTCAAGTTTTTGTAACGATTCCCCGCCTTCTAAGTTCAATGATCCTCAAGTGATATCAGAGCTTGGTACTCTTATGCTCTACATCAATATCCAAGAGTGAACATCAAAGGGGCTATCATCATTAGACACATTTGAACAAAGAGACTAATATGCATCATCAATTACTATGCTTAATTCCTATATCACATTTTTCCAAAGGTGAATCTCTCATTTCTTCTTTACATTCAAAAATAGAGGAGACTATACCTGTAAGATTAATAAAACTTATATTTCCTTTGAAGAAAGGTATGGGATGTTTTGCCATGAAGTTCTTTATTTTCAAAGTTTATGTATTGATATAAAATATGCTTTACATGTCAAGGAAATGAAAATTAAAGTTCTTAATGATGAATGCTTCTATCTTAAGAAAGAGAACTCAGACCTTAAGGCTGAGATTCAAAAACTAACCAATGTGTTTGAGCAGATGAGTAAGAATCAAAAGCATAGGTGTTAGAGAGATTCTATAAAAGAAAATCAATCCAAGTTTGGTAAAAAGCCAAAAATATTAAATTTTTTCCTTTGTGGAAAATCTGTCATATTTAAGCATATTACTTTCTTAGGATGAAACAGTACACTTGGTCTTTGCAAAAGTAGCCTAGGATAGGAACTTTGCAAGTTTGGAAACAAAAAAAGAAATAAAGGAATCCTAAAAAGAACTTGATGGCTCAAATAGCTCTCTTTGATGAAAATTAAGTATGTGGTATATTGATAGTGTGTGTTCAAGGCACATGACAAGTCACAAATCCTACTTCACCCACTTCACAAAATAAAATTGTGAAATATTCATGGTTGGAAACAATATGGAGGCTCCTATAACACATATTGGTACCATAGGAGAAAAAGGTAAAGGTCTTCCAACTATAAATAAATTTTTATTTGTTAATGGATTAAAACATAATCTTCTTAGTGTTAGTCCACTTTGTGATTCAAATTTCAATGTTTCTTTTTTTAAAGAAACTTATAAATACAAGATTTAACCATCAGAAACATTGTGATAGAAGGAACTAGAAAAGGAAATGTTTACCCCACTATGTTTGAAAATAATCCTAACCATGAATCTAAGTGCATAGCTAGTTGTGTAGATGATACCTATCTATGGAATAGGAAGTTGGGCCACATAAATAAATAAATTATTCATACTCTTGTATCAAAACAAATGGTTCATGAACTACCCAAACTAAAAGTCTTAAATCTGAGCATTTGTGAAGCATGCGAGAAAGGAAAGAAAAAAAGGGTAAGATTTGATAAGAAAAATTGTATTTCTACCTCTCATATCTTAGATCTACTTCATATGGATGTGGTTGGTCCTATTTAAACTCTTAGCTTGGAAAGAAAAGACACCTTTTAACTATGTTAATGATTACTCTCATTTTACTTGGGTTGCCTTTTTATGTCACAAGGATAACATACTTGATCATTTCTTGAGAATTTGTAATTAGATTTACAAATGAAAAGGATATGGCATTAAAACTATTAGAAGTGACAATGGAGGTGACTGAAGAATGCAAAGTTTGAGTGATTCTATCAAATGAACGAGATACTCCATTAATTCTCTACTGTAAGCACTCAAGAAAATGGTGTAGCTGAAGGAAAAAATAGGATCTTAAATGATATGGGAAGAACTATATTGAATGACTAGAATATTCCTTACCACTTCTAGGCTGAAGGTATCAACACTACTTGTTATGTATATAAGAGAGTTCTAGTAAGAAGATTTACTTCTAAAACTCCTTATGAATTATGGACTCGTAAGAAACCTTAAGTATGTTATTTCTATGTTTTTGGTTCAAAATGTTATATTTTGAATGATAAAGATAGTTCAAGGAAATTTGATTCTAAAATTGATGAAGATATTTTCTTGGGATATTCACTAGTTAGTAGGGCCTATAGAGTCTTTAATAAGAGAATGAATACTACTGAGAAAACCATAAATGTTAAAGTTGATGATTGTGACATTATATCTTCTCAACCTGATGATGAAGTTGTTCCTATTCAAAAACTATCCATTGCCACTGAAGTTTAAGTGGATAAGAACTTTGAAATGAATAGTGAGCATGAAGAAGAGAAAGAAGATGAATCTGATAATATTTTCCCTATTCAACCCAGGGTGCCTAGACTTAGTAAAATTTACTCTCTCAATGATGTTATTGGAGAATTTTAAGATGTTATTCACACTAGAAGTCAAACTAAAGAATTTTATGCTTATTAAGCTTCTCTCTCACAAATTGAACCCAAAATTTTTTAAGAAGCTAAGGATGAAGAAGGTTAGATCTCTACTATGCAAGATGAGTTACATAGATTTGCTAGCAACAATGTATGGAAATTAATGCCTAGACCAAATCATAAACCCATTATTGGAACAAAAAGGATCTTTAGAAACAAAATTGATGAGAATGAAGAAATTATAAAAAATAAAGCTAGATTAGTTGCGAAAGGATAGAATCAACATGAAGGGATTCATTTTGATGGAACTTTTGCTCCCATTGCTAGACTAGAATCTGTTAGACTCCTTTTGGCTTATGCTAGTAGTATAAATATCAAGCTATATCAAATGGATGTGAAAAGTGCCTTTCTAAATGGAACCATATAAGAAAATTTTATGTTGATCAACCTGAAGGCTTTATAGATCCCATCAAACCTGATCATGTTTATAAAATCAAAAATACTCTCTATGATCTTAAGCAAGGCCCTAGAGCCTAGTATCAAAGACTCTCTCAACATCTCATATTAAATGGTTTGGAAAGAGGTAAGGTTAATGTAATTTTGTTTCTTAGAAGAGAAGGTAGTGATCTTCTTATTGTTAAATTTATGTTAATGAGATTATTTTTGGTGCTATTAATGAAACTCTCTACAAGCAAGTTTTAGATCTTATGCAGTTTGAGTTCACAATGAGCATGATGGGAGAACTCAGAAATTTTCTTAGATTTCAAATGAATTAATTTGAAGAAGGTATCTTCATTTGTTAAACCAAATATGTCAAAGATCTTCTTCTCAAATTCAATCTAGTAGATGTTAAAGTAAAGAATACTCCTATGGCTACAAATTTTAAACTTACCAAGGATGATCAAGGTAAGCCTATTGATCACAAGCTTCATACAGGGATGATAGTTAGCTTGCTTTATTTAATTGCTAGTATACCAAACATTTCTTTAAGTGTTGAAATGTGTCCTAGATATTAAGCCACCCCAAAAGAATTTCATATGATCATGGTTAAATGAATATTTCATTATTTAAAAGGTATTACTAAATGGGGCCTTTGGTACCCAAAGGACTCTCCTCTTAATCTTGTTGGATATTATGATGCAGATTAGGTAAGTTGTTTAGATGATCATTGAAGCACAAGTGGAAATTACTTTTTTCTAAGATGAAGCCTTGTCTCCTAGACTACCAAAAAGCAAACCTTTACAACACTTTCTAGAATAGAACCTCATGAACTACTATGACATAGTAGACAATAATAAATTTTGAAGAATTTTTCAATCCTAAAAAGTTGAAATATGAAAGATTGTAGTGCATGGACTACATATCTCACATTTACAATAAAGTTTTGCCTCAAGTTGGAAAATGGAATTTGCAACATAAATTTTGATGGTGCTTCATTGGTCTCTTTTTTTTGATGTTTGGAGGATTGACCTGAGAGACATCGACAAAGAATACAAAACACCACTATAGGTCCATCACCAACCTTCCCTCTCCACACTTGATTCAATAGTGTCGAACCAAGTCCAAGAGTGCTTGTGTTGATGGGATAAGGTCATGATGAGGTAACATAGTATAAAAATTATATTTTTGCTACAAGGAAATGGCCATAAGGGTTAAAAATGCATTTCAAATGTTGACATCATGATTATAATTATGGCATGATACTTTGTTTAATCAACATGGTCTTGGCACTTTTTCTTTTGAAATGTTGGTTACTTGGTAATGCATTTGAGAAACCAACACCTAACTCTAAGGTTTCTTTGGCCATTAGGCTCCTCACATTGCATGTTTGGATCCATTGGTTTGTCCTTTTGGGCTTTATTAGCCATTAAACTTCTTGATAGTTTTTCTTCCCCATTTTTTTTGTTTGGGTGAAACCTTAATTGGGTTTCATTAGCAAGGCCAGTTTTGATTTCATTTTCCTATCAAGTGAGATGTGTTATACTCTATGGATTTTATGGTTTTCCATTAAATGAGGTGTGTTACATTCAATGAACCTGACAGTGAAGCGTGATGAAGGGACGTTGTATGGCCATAGTGCATAAGTGTTAAACATTGGTCATCATTGTTATCCACAGTAAGGAAGGTTATAATTTAGGTTACAGGGTTGGGCTCAAGGGAATGGTCATGGAAATGATATGAAACAAGAACTCTTGGTATGGTAGGACAAAACCTACTAAATATTGTACATGAAGGTCACATGGTAACTTGCTACCATAATAAGTTACACCTTTGAGCTGACTCCAAGCTTCATCCTACAAGCACAACTCTAAGGAGACAAGAAAACCAGACAAAGAAATCATCTTGTTATAATGAAATGCATAAGACCACATAAAATAGTTAGCAAACCCAACTACCAAAGGTTACATATGTTACAAGGTTTCACAATTCATCTATTATGCAAAAAAGAGGTCATGCAAGCTCACTTGCTATTTGTTGTAGATGTTGTGGACATCGATGATTAGCTTACATCAACTACATGTAGTAAGGTTTCAAATAGGAATTATTGACTGAATTAGTAACTCCTTCCCATCCATTTCTACTATCCAATAAGTCCCATTATCATAGGCCTTGGTGATCAAGAAAGGCATTCCCTAGTTGGCTAAGAACTTGTTTGCATGCTTATGCTTACCCAGGTTATGGTGGTGTTGTTATTTCTACCTCTTTTGGTAGTGCTTAATGTGATCAAGCATTCACACCCACTACTCCTCCACCAAGTCTAGGTTGATGGTACACAAATCCTTATTCTATTCATCATCGATGAAGTCAAATAGGACTACTTAGAGTGATAGTACCTACAATTTAAGAGGCAAAACAACTTCAAATTCATAGACAAGGCTATATGGTCTTACAGTTGTTGCAATCTAGTATGTGGTTCGATAGGTCCAAAGTGCATGGATAAGCTACTCATGCCACTTACATTTATTATTGTTTAACATCTTCTTGAGTAAGTTTATGATGGCATTATTGCTTGCTTTAACTTGTCCATTGGCTTAAGGATAGTATAGTGATGAGAAAGAATGCTTACTACCTAGGTTGTAATCAAAATTTTTCATTTCTTAGCTACTAAATTATGGTCCATTGTGTATGACTATGGTCATAGGTATGACAAAGAGGGCTACTATGTCATCCAAAATGAACCTACAGACTTTTTCATGTGTGTTCTTCTTTAGGGGAATAGCCTCAACCCACTTAATAAAGTATTTAGTTATAGTGATGATGAAGATATGCCCTGCATAAGACTTAGGCGTTATAGGTTCAATGATATCCAACACCCACCATTGAAATGGCAAAGTAATCTGAGTCATATGCAAATCAATTGGTGGTCCTTGTATGAGATTGCTATGCCATTGGCATGTGTCACAACTTTTAACCTTCTTCAGGTAGTCATTTTTCATATAGGGCCAATAATAACCTAACAGTCTAATTTTAGCAGCCATGGCCCTAGGTCATATATGCCCCCCCACATACACACTTGTAAACCTACTCTAGGACTATGGAAGATTTAGTTTTACCCAAGCACACTAGTAATATGTCATCATAGGACCATCAACATAATGTCTTATTTCCTACTATGACATATTGTTTTGATCGTTTATGTATAGTTTCCTTTCGAGTAGTAGTTAGGCCTTGTGAAGGTTTACCATACATAAGGTAAAACTTGATATCATCATACCAGTCCCTTGGGGGAGAAATATGAACTATGGCCACAAAGGTATCCTCAACACTTTGTGTAATGGAGATAGCACAATCCATAGTCAAGGTGAGTAACTTACTAAACACATTTGGCATCACATTAAGGGCTACCAATGCAATGGCATCGGCTATAGTATTCTCATTTTGGGGTACATGTTGGATATTAATGTCTATAAATTGTTGCATTAGTTTCTTTCCTAGGTCATAGTAAGGTTGTAAATGTTTGGCTTTACATGTGTAAACCTCAGTTACTTGGTTCACCATAAGTTGTGAATCACCTTTGATCATTAAGTGTTTGATTCCTAGGTGACAAGCTACCATCATTCCTTTGATTAAACCCTCATACTTGGCTATATTGTTGATGCATGAAAATTTGAAATAGTAAGAAAAGGGTTGGATTTTGCCAAATGGGAAGGTTATGATGGTAGTAGCACTGGCCCCATGGGTAGTTAAGCTTCATCAAAGTGCATGACCACCTCATAACCCTTAGGCACTTGGTTAATGTTGTTAACATGTTCATCATGAAACTTAGGATCTATGGTCTCTTGGTCATCAATAGGTGAAACAATGAATTGAATGTCTATGACTTGACCTTTCATTGAAAATTGAAACATGTAATGAATCTCAAACTCCACTATTATGGCTTTCCATTGGGCTATATGGATACTCTCATAGATGTTGGTTGTTATGGCTCTAAGCACTTTATCTTTGCAAATGACGTTGACTTGGCTTCTAAAGAGCTAGTGTCTCTACTTCTTCAATGAGAAGACTAGTACTAGATAATACTTCTCCACTTCAATGTATTAGGTTTCATGGGCAACTAATGCATGGCTAAGATAGTAAACTTGCAACTCTACTCCATCATCTTATTTTTGACAAAGTAGAAAGGCAATGTATGTGTTAGAGATAACAAGGTAGAGATAAAAATGTTTATCCTTTTACAGTGGATAGACCATCAGTAGTTGTGCCAACTCTTTCTTAAGGTTTTCAAAGGCCTCTTAGCATTATGCCATCCACTCGTAGTGGACCTCTTTCTTAAGAAAATGTTGCATGGGTTGTAACTTATTTGTCAGCCTAGTGATAAACCTATAGATAAATTACAATTTGCCTTATAATACCTAAAGATCCTTAAGGTTAGTTGGTGTAGCCAAGTTGGAAATGGCTCTAACCTTATTAGGATCAATGTGTATCCATGCTTTAGATACTACAAAGCCAAGAATCTTACCAGTTTTAACACCAAAGACACACTCCATATGATTAAGCCTAAACTCATACTTGAGACATCATTTAAGTACAAGATCAAGGTCATGTGTGTGGTCATTGGCTACTTTGAACTTAACAACTATATTTTCTACATAATCATTGAGAAAACCTAGCATGTAATCATTAAAGATATATGTCATAGCTCTTTGGTAGGTTGCTCCTACATTCTTTAGGCCAAAGGACATCATGGTATAACAAAAGATACCCCAAGGAGTCATGAAAGTCATACTAAGTTAATGTTCTATGTTAATCCTAATCTAGTTATATCCCAAGAACCCATCCATGAAGGATGATAAGGCATGACCAACTATAGTATCAATAAGTTAGTTAATACTAGAAAAAGAAAAATTGTCTTTAATGATTGCCTTATTTAGGTCTTAAAAATTGATGCAAATTCATATACTCCCATTTGCTTAGGGACTACCACCATGTTGGATGTCCATTCTATGTAATCAATAGCTCGAATGAAACCAACTTGATAGAGTTTTGTGATTTCATCATGAACTGCTAGGCCAAATTAGGTCTAATTTGTTAATGCTGGGATCAAGTATGATGTTGTGTTAGACTAAAAATTGGTCTAGACTTGGCATATATTCATATGACTAGGCAAAGGCCTTAATGTTTTCTTATAGGATCTTGGTGATGTCTTGAGCCTATCAAGGTTCTAATGAGGAACTTAGTTTTAGGATTTTCTTCTCACCACTATGTGTCATGATAGGAACCTCAACTAGAGAGTCTTTGGTGATGTCACTAGATTCAAGGTCAAGGGTTTTGACTAGGTTTTTAGGACATTCTAGAGGTTTCTCTACAGAAGCTATGTAATTGGTGAGACTCTCAAGCTCAAAATCTAGGTAATTAGGATCAATACATTATTCAACATCACCATGGAGCCCACTCAGGCTCAAAGGCAAGATAATTTACTTCTAGGAGTCCATACTCTAATCCTACATATCAACCATAAGTGCATTAAGTGGCACCTAGGTAAAAATAAGTAAATAATGCCAAAATGATGTAAAATACCTTAGTAATTATGCAAACAAATTCTATCCCAATGTTAAACAAAATGCAAGAAAGGTCAACCAAAGCTATGGGATGTAGGTGAAGACAAATAAGATGGGATAAAGGCCAAACTAGGTTAAAACAAGATAAAACACCATGTAAGCATGGGAAATAAGGTCAAATATGAAGAATAAGGTTATAATTTTGTCAATTTAAGGCCTTGGTATGTCATGATACTAGTTTAAAGCCTTGGCAGTTTATGGCTACATGGTGTCACACGATGATCAAGAAAGGTCAAACCCCATCAATTAACACTAATCAAAGGCTAGATTGGGATCAACAAAAGCCATGATAGAGAAAAAAAAAGGTAAATATGATGAAACTAACTTAATGTAGAGGTAGGTGAGGTCAATTGATGGTAATGAAGGCCAATAATGCATCACAAGGTCAAAATAAGTCAAAACACCACGAAACAAGGACAAATCCATTAAAATGAAACACATGTGGTAAAATGTGGCTAATAATAGTTAAATAGGGTTATATTTTGCTAGTTTTAGGACTTAGTGGGCCATGGTATGGGGCTATAGGGTTGCCAAAGGAATTTGGGCATATGAGGGGGTCATTCCAAGGTTTTTAAAGGTAAAATTATCATTTTTTATGACTACACTTGGCCTTACTAGTGACTACGCTGGCCTAGCATAGTCATGCATTCCCTAGTGTAGTTGACATTGATGGATTGTTTCTCAGGCTTTGTTAGGTCACGTTTAGGCTCCTAGTGGCCCAAACACCTAGCCCAAGGTGTGGGTATTGTAGATTGCCAAGTTTTGACTTTGTTTTCTACCTCTTGGAGGTTGGAAATGATGTTTCCATTGGTGACTATGCTAGGCTAGTAGGTCCCAGCATAGTCACATGGAATACATCACTTCATGGGGCTCTAGGACTATTCTTAGCACTTTACCATTCTACTAGATCAATGCATGGTAATTGGGAGATTGGATTGGAGATTTGAAGGTTGAATTTGGGCAACAAAAGTAGGTTTTATGGCATTTCCCATTGGACTACATTTGGCAAGTGTATTCATAAATGGTGCTAGAATTGTTGAGTGGAATTTGGTGTTTCTAGAATTGAAACAGAGTGAATTATAGTTGGATGAGATGGGGTAGGGCATTGGGCTTCCTATGTCAGCTTTGGGCTATTCTAGAGTGGTATAGTACTAGTTGTTATTACCACAAAATCCATTTTCACTGTGACTACGCTGGGCTAGCATAGTCATAGGATTCCTTAGTGTAGTTATGCATGGAAAGAGATTTTTGATGAAATTTCAATATCAATCAAATATGCTAATGGGCTTCCAGGATCATTGGTACTGTTGGCTAGGGTTTTAGTGTCAAAACTTATAACTTTAGTGTTTGTTTAGGGCTTGGAAGGCCAAATACCATGTGACTACACTAGGCATGCAATTCCCAACGTAGTTGAGGGATTTAAGTGAAAAAAGGATGATAAGAGATGAATTTTGACTAGTTTTCTAGGGTTTTCAAGATCTTAAGATGCTCCAGTAGGGTTCTAGGTCTTTCTAGGATTTGATTTTGATAGTGTCTAAGTAGTTTTGGACTATTTTAAGTGGACTAGACTAAGCTACACTAGTGACTACACTATCCTAGCATTGTCACAGTAGTTTCCAGTGTAGTCAAGGGATTTGGCATGAAAAATAGTGAAATATGGCTTACTCCCAAGGTCTAATGGTTCCAAAATGCTTCAATAAGATGCTATAGTTGGAAATGGTGTTTTGATGACTGGATTTAACTTGTTTTGATTCCCAAAATGTGGACTACACTAGGAAAAACTAGTGACTACACTAGCCCAACGTAATCATACAAACTTCAATGTAGTTTGGATTTGAAAACTAAAAACTATGGAGTAAGATGTTCAAAATTGGCTTCAACAAGGTTCCAAGGTTCACCAAAAGTGAATTTGAATATTTTGTAACAAATTTTGATTAAATTTGCATGTACTATGTTGGTCTCTAGTAGTGAATAAGCCCAACGTAGTCACACCATCACTTAGCATAGTTGGAAAAAGTGACAAGTTTTATCTTAGTCTTCAACTCTATTGGGTTTTGAGGCTCTCAAGAGGTAAGTTGGGACTGGAAAATGAATTATTTTAGGCTTTCTAAGTGGACTACTCTGGCCTAGTGTAGTCACTATTGGGGAATGGATTTTGAGCTAGAAAATGATGAAATCTTACTTCTATGTTCTATCTAGCATGATCCTAAGTTCTCTGGAGGTGAATTTGTGCTTAGAAATGCATTTTTTTGAAGGTTCTAAGTGGACTACACTAGGTACCTACTATGACTATGCTAGCCCAACATAGTCACCCCATTCCCAGCGTAGTCACACTTGGGAAATGAGTTTTTAGGGTTTTGTGAAGTGTTTTTGAGTAATTGGTTAGCAGTTTGAGGTTACTGGGAGTCCTGGGGAGGTGTGAAGGCTTTGAAATGAGGTTTTGGAGGTGTATGTTGGGCTACATGGTCAATTCTACTCATAAACCTTGTGACTATGATAGGCTAGCATAATCACTTAGTTTCCCAAGCATAGTCATAAGAAATCATATATTTTTTATGTTGTTTGATGAATTTGACCATGTTCCAAGGCTATCAAGAGCTTAGACTAGGGTTTTTGGAGATGGCATGATCATTCAAAGTTGATTGGGGGTTGCATAGGCTAGGAGAAGTCTATTCCACCTTGGACTACATTGGGCCAACGTAGTCATGTTGTTGCTCAATGCAGTCACACTATACACTTAATCCATAACAAGATTTGATACAATTCCTATGCCTACTAACTGGTAATTTTGGCATCTAGTTGCTACTCTTGTTATGGATGGAGGGCTGGGGATTGGATTTTAGAGGATGAATGGGATATGACACTTGTACCAAGGTTTCCATGTCTCCAAGGCTTAACGTAGTCAAGCTTAGAAGTTAAGAATGCTCATCATAGTCATGGTTTTCTTGGGTTGTTTTTGGAGCACCCAGTAGGACCCACATGAAATTATCAACTTTTTGATTGGAAAAGCTTTTCACAAACTAGCCTAGTCCCTAGTTGCTAATTTCATCACCAAGTGAAGTGCGAGTGATGGATGGAAAGTAGGGTTTGCATGTGGACACTTTAGTTTAAAGTTTGGTTTTCTTGGCAAATCTTGCAAAATCATTGTCACATTTTCCATCTTTAGCTATTGCACCCAAGTTGATAGCTCTTTACCTACCATCATCACCAGCCCTAGCATAGTCACATGTATTTTACTTAGTAGAGTCAATGTAATCAGAGCTATTCTTGCCCAAGTTCCAACGCAGTCACTCTAGGATTGCTAGAAACCAAAGGATTTTCATTGTTTTGTGTGCCTATCTTATGCATCATGATGAAAAGGAAGGCTTCTACCAAGAACCAAACTTTGGAAGACGTTTGTGTAGCTGCTCAAAGCTTGTTAAACCATTTCCATCCCTAGATTGGAGAAGGATTCACCACCATCTATCCCAGGTGCACAACCTAACCTTTTTTCCATTTACTCCATGTATTTTGTTCTTCAGATCTAGGCTTGTATGTTGGTTATTTTTTGATTTTTTAAAAATCCCATCAATTATTTACGTCATGTTTCTTCATTTTCATTATTTCTTGGATTTTGGGTTTTGTCTTTATTGCAGAATAAATGGCATTTTCATGAATTCCATGGGTTTTCCGTTGTTTCTATCAGAAAAAGTAATGTCACTTGCAAATTTTTTCCTAAGGAAACAATTATGTTTTTAACTTTTTCAAGGCTATAATGTTATTATTCATGGTTTCTTGTTCAACTATATTTTTAAACCACTTAATTTCACCTTATGATTAATTTTCTATGACTATTTTTGTTAGGTTGTGTTAAGTGGGTTTTCTATTTTTTTTTCTAGTATAAGTGTGGTATTTTTTGTATAGTAAATTGTTATGAATTTTAAAGGGTTTTTGGCTATGGATGTGTAGTTCATCATTCAATAATGTCAACAGTGATGGAATCCTTAAATTTGCAACAATGGTTTGTTTTCAGTGGACATTTACGTTAGCTCACACAAAGATGGGGTTTTGGCATGATGGCCAGGGTTAGGTAAATTTTGTAACATTTTCTAAAATATGGGCTAAGACTTTTTACATTTTCTCATTATGGGATTGTAGTTCATGATTTTATAATTTCAACAACTATGGAATCATTAAAAATGGATAAGCAATTAATTTTTTTATGCTTGTTCCAATAAGGTCATGCAAAATCATGGTTTTGAGATTGTCACACATTTACCCCTATGACAATGGGAAATGTTTAGACTTTGCAAAATTTTTGTCATCAATGTCCCATAATCCTAGAAATTTTCTAAACTCTTAGGAAGGGTCTAAAGGTGGTTTGGATCAAATTAAAATTTTTTTAAAGTCTCTTATGAGAAATTTCCCATGGCAATTTTGGTGTGCAATGTAAATTTTGGTTGTAGATTTGGATTATGCTTTGAATTTTTCCTAAGTATTGTTTTCTATGTTGAATGGTTATAAAGGCTAAAAGGGTCATGTGTTGGTACTTGTAACATTATTTTGGTATTTTAGCTTTAAATTTTAGTTTACATGTTTATAAAGGTTATGTGTTAAATGTTATAGGGCCTTCTTGAAGCCCATCCTGGTGGTCATAGAGTTGGTGGGGCTCTTATGTTGCATACACTTTTGGGGGCCAAACCTTCCACTCCCTGATATGGAGTTGGGATAGTGTGCTATGTGGTTTAGGCTAGGAGAAAAGGAGTTCCTAGCCTATTTATTACAAAATTGTAGTGTGATGGTTTGATCATACTTCGCATCTAAAACACAGGTTTCCATAATGAAAATCCTTTTGCCTAGTTCATATAGCATGATCATCAAGTTCATGGTTGATGATCTCAAGGTTCATACAAAGGGTGAAGTTAATGGTGGACACTTGCAAGTTATCAAAAATTTGGGAGATCCCTGAATTCAACCAATACAACATGGACAATACCTTGATTATTGGCCATCATGTTCATACATTATTTCAAAATCCTCTAGGCATTATCTACCACATATAGGGGTAAGTACAATTATTATCTTCATCTTAAGATTATTTTTCACTTGTTATGCACTTAATTTATGCTAATTTCTATTGTTTCATTCACCTACAGGTATAGGATGAATGAGCAAGGATTAATCAAAGGTGACAACCTTTTACTCCTAGCCCACACAATGTTGGAGGTGTTTACTAGAAGCCCAAATGTGAGGCTTGTGGTAATTGAGCAATTAAAGGGTGACTTTGAAGGTTTCATCAAATGCCATCCTAATGCCTATAGAAGATGTCTAGCTATTGGGATCATAGATAGATGGTGGGAAAACCCATCTCCTAGAGCTCCTACAGTGCCTACGTCATATAGGTGAAGTGAATGTTTTAGTTTGTTGATCTTGGTTTTTCTTATGTTAACATTTTCTAGTTATATAGTTATTAAGTTATTTTGGTTTTGGTTGTTTAAATGGTTGTATTATCATTTTATCTTGGATGTAGTTGTTATATCTTGTTTTACATGATGCTCCTATGTTAAGACTTATGGGCCCTTTTTTTCGTTATGTCACAAAGGTTACTCCATCAATTGAAGTTACGATCCACTTCAAGATGCACTATAGAGACTTTGATCCTCAAATTTGGTGAGGTGGAACTTGTGTAGGACTAGTTGTCTAACCATGCATTTGAGGTTATTCAAACAAGGATCATTTATGCAGGTCTGTTTGATCTCTTCATGGTCCCAAGCCTAATTGTTCCCACTACAAAGATGTTGAACATCATTAACTCATTTAGCAAAGGAGTTAAGAGGTTCATTACCAATGTCCATGGTGTGATTATGTTCTTGGATGTTAATGAATCCACATTCAATGACCTCTTTAATGTCCCTAATGAGGGCACAATGATAATCACCAAAGCAGGGAAGAAGGTGGAGCACCAAGAGGAAGTGGATGAGTGGTTAAACACTCACCATAGCCCTAAGGAACTCTCTTCAAGCTAGTTCTAGGTTCCAGAAGCTACAGAGATGTATCCCCTATTTCAATCCCATGCACATCCTAAGTTGTTATCACAAGGGAAGATCATGGATGTGGAGTAAGCATGGACCATGAACTGGGTTCTCATTGAGGGTGCTCAATATAACTAGGTTGCTCATTTGGTTTTTGGGCTACAATGGAAAATCCTAAGGCTTCGTAACAACCTCAAGGCAAAGTTCCATGTGCATTTTGCACTTTTTGCAGCCTATCTACGAAGGTTTGTAGAGTTCCTCATGGTGAAGAAGGATGGATGATGGGTAACCCAAGATCCATCCCAACCTACTAAGTCTTGGATGAGGCATCTTATTTCAACCACGAAGGACTAGGATCCACTAGAAGGTGTGGGTGAATTACTATCCATTACCTCCAAGGGGATTGATGATAGATGTTGTGCATTCCTTGACAGCATGGAAAGGAAGCCCCACATTGATCATGGAAACATCAAAAAGCCCAAAAACTTACTTGCCAAAGTTGAGGATTTAGCTAGAGCAAAACTTAAGAGGTCATTGGTGAATGAGACAATGCCAATGATCAAGGGGCTCTTAAAGAGGAGATTGATCATTAAGCTTAGAGGGGCATAATATGATCTTAGACATATGTTATATTTTGATTTGTTATTTTTTGTTAATCTATTTTAAAGTTACATATTTGAGTTGATTTAATATTTTTATCTTAGGCAACATGTGCTAAGTTGCTCTATTATTTTACGATTGGTATTCTTGCAAATAAGTAGTAGGAATAAGAATTCATGGCAATAGCAGTAGCGACTAAGGAGAAGAGAAGACATCAAGAAGAGAAGGAGCTTGACGTTAAGAAGAGGAGGTATTGCAACATTGTGAAGATGAGACATTTCAACACCAGGAGGATGAAGGCTTACCCCATCCTCCCATGGATAACTTTGATGCCTTGTTTGGGGATCCATAGCTAGGTGAACCTCCTACCATCACTTCTAAAGACCTCTTATGTACTTATGAATTTTGGTTTCATAAATTGTCTGCATTATTTTTCATTATTTTATGTTTGATCTTGACCATGATTGTTGATTTCGTATTGTACTTATTGTAGCTGCATAGCTTCAAATCGAAGCTTCCACTTCCACCTTCTACATGCAACCATGGATGGATACCCTGGATAAGTTTAGATTCATGCAAGGCATACCTAGGGACATGGTTAGTTGATTCCAACAGATAGCTCTTGAAGTTGGTAAGAGTTTTAGCCCATTTTTTCTTTATTGATTACATGTTTTTGGTTTTTATACAATTTCTATGGTTATGTGATTTTTGCTATCTTTTGTTTTTTAGTTATTAACTAGTTTTACTTGTTGGATTTTATTATTTTATGTTGCTTATAGTGCCTAAACTAAGATGGGATCCTAACCAGCCTATAGGGGTTACCACACTACATGCCTTACCTCCTAATGTCAAACATTTCTCACATAAGTTGTATGAGGGTGCCACTAGATGTGCACTCTCATGTGCCAAATCTTTATGGGAATGTAGACATTCCAACAAGTTCCTATGGGAACAACTTGTGGCTTTAAGGAGGGAAAACACATAGCTAAAGGAGGAGGTAAAGGTTTTTAGAGATCATAAGGAGTTCATGGAGGCCCAAGTGACCAACAAGGACTCATTGTGCACGAAGGAGATAACTTGGCCTTGCTAAAGAGGTAGAAAAACAAAAACTCCTAATAGATCTTATAAACTACAAGGTGATGAATCATGGTTTGTCAAGTGCTAATATCAGACCCTTGTTAACCAGGTGCTAATATTGGACCCCTAATATCTGATGAATCTTGATATCAGACACCTGATATTGCAACCGCAATATTACGGTTCTTGTGTGAGCCTATAAATACATAATGGGGCGCACAGGAAATAGTCAATTTTTCAGTAAATTAGTTTAGTGTTAGAGTAGAGTCTTTTTGTCAATTTTTTTCTCTCAAATCTTTTCTCCTAGTGCATGCCCATAGTGTGATGATTGTAATTGTATAGAACCTTTATTCGAGTGTGACGTACTTGGACATGCACATGACTAGAAATAAAGATCGAGATTACTTCATCATTGCAGCATTAACTTAGTTTAATTATTTAATTGTTATTCTTATTTATTACTTTCATAGTTAATATATCTTCACCCTAAACTCCTTAAATGTGGAATGAGTACAACTTAATCATGGGCAGGTGTGACTACTTGGTAACCTAGTAGCGTCCCTAAGATCTGCACTTGGTAATCCTAGTAGTAGTCGTGCATGAGGCCCAAGATATGTACGAATGATTAAGGAACGGATGCTCATCGCACTTAGGCTAGCTTAGATCCTCTCTCCCTATTTCCTCTTAGCATAACTCTCTCTACATTTTCCTCCTAGCTTAGGTAAGATTATTTTCCATCGCCTATAGGAGTAGCATTAGTTTAGGAACACATCATACACCTCACTCTGGACTAAACCATACGTGATAAAGAAAATACTAGTCTAGGTGGGAAGACAACGAACTGCGATCAATGAGTAACTATCTAGATACCACAACTAGCCCATCTATGAAGTTCAACCGGATCATGCCTGAAACCCTCATATTCGTATGGTTGAGTGTAGGGGTACCTCACCACTCATCATTGGCACCGTTGTCAAGGACAATGCTAGTTGTTTAGATTAGTTACATCATACAACATTGTTGTAACAAAGTATTAATGATATATCTTTTAGAAAAGAAAATAATAATAATAATTACAATTAAATCACACATAATTTATAACCATGTCTCTCTCACAAGACTATGATAATGTGACAACCAGTAGGGTAATTCATTGAAGAACCAATGAATTATATGATGAAGAAGATGAAGTTTGAAGTACTCAATCTAATGTAGGGATTTCCTATGAACATAAATGAAGAAAACATCATCCCAACTCATAAATGCATAACATGCCTAGTGACGATGAACCCCTACTAGCCACTATAAGTGTAACAGAAATACAAGAGGCTGTTTGAATACCCCACAGGCATCGCAAGGAAAGCCGTCTACCTAGGCTTGATTTAAACAACTTTTCCAAATTTTTAGAAGGCTATGACTTAGATCTACAACATCATCTACAAGCCTTCCATGATGCCTATGTATGGAATAACATTGATAATGGATGGAAAAAACTTAAGCTCTTGCCTATGACACTGGTTGGCCATGCAAAAGTATGGTATAGGTCATTAAAACCAAAATCAATCTGATGTTGGCCAACAATGGTAGAACTATTTAATGAAAGATATCAAATGTATGCAAGAGTGTTAGCCTTGAGGAGACAAATCCAAGAGTGGAAACAAGCACAACATGAACCCTTGGACATGGCCTTAGAAAGATATTATGCATTATTAAAAAACTACCTAGGCCATGAGTTCTTCAAGGAAAGGCTAATCTACACATCATAGATGGGCCCCATAATAAAACAAGGGAAACCCTATGGATGTATGCCCAAGGTCAACTATATGAACTATGAACCCATCAACTCCAAGAGCTCATTAAGCGGGTAGCAAAAGAAGAAGGAGAAATGGCTAAATGGGAGAATCTTGAAAAATATCAACGGGACCAAAATCTCACATCAACAAAGGTCCATAATCTAAAAGAGGAGAAATCAACTCACCTCAAGGAGGTGGAACCATCTTTGCCAACACTACAATCATTGGATGAAATTGAGACAAAGATCAATAAGATGATGGAATGGATGCATAAAAAATGTGGAGAATATGCCAACATTATTGGAGATAGAGTTATGACAACCCAAGAAACAGGACAAAACACCTTTAGATGATCGAAAAGAAGGGTTGAAGAGAATAAGAACATAACCCAAATCATATGTATCAATGTAACATTTCCCTATACGATCACCCCAAGGGCCAATGCCCAATCTTGTCACATCTACATGAGCATTGGGGAAGAATGTTACACCTAGAGTTTGTGCAGAAATATTGTGTTCAATCACGGTGGCAATAGTCCCAGTCATGGGGGAGGCCACCCTTGNGAAGATACCCCTTTTTTTGGCATGACTGTAAGAAGGGATAGCACAATTTTGAGCCCACTGCATCCTCCAACTTAACACAAGTCCAACACTGTGGTGTATCTTCCTCTACAACACCTTGTGTTACTTTATCTAGACCACCACTCAATACTCCAACAACTATGTGGCCCAATGAATATAGCCACATGGGGAGACATGTTAATCCTTGCATACCATCTTACAGTCACAAGTACCATAGTGGGTCAACTCCTTATAAATTAACCACATCTTATAACTTGCCCCACTATATCAACTCTAATCAAGTGTGTGAACCCCAATGGGGTAAGTATGATTGAGTCCCAATATTTCCAACATGCAAGGATCCCAGTTCTTCATTTATTAGTCCTAGCCATGCTCAACCATTTAGTTACGGGGGATACCCCCATTCTAATACCAAGCAGGATTAATAAATATCTTTCATTTTCTTTAATTTTGAAATTTTTTGTTTTCCAATTTTTCATCTTTCAATTTATTGTTTTGTCTTTTTATCTTTTTATGAGTAATCTCATCTATGAATAAAACACTCATGTGACCTGTTGGTTGAGGTGTTGTTCTATGCTATCAAGTCTCGAGTAACTAATTACTTGGACAACGAGCCCATAACATCCACTCATCCATTCTTTTAATAAGAGGTTCTACTCTAGATATGATGATATTCTTCACATCATAAAAACTTAAAAGTAATCTTATGTTCATTATACCCAAAGCAAAGAAGGATGGACTAAGTGGGAATGGCCAAGGTGTGACATCAAGGGGACTTGTGGATTCTCTTTGGTGACATCTGTAGGAGTTATCATGCAGCTTGGTTGTACTAAGATCCTTGTAGATCTAATGAAAAATGGGAGTAAGAGTAATCAAAAAATACTAAACCAGAAGAAAATAATGCTATTCTAGGGCGTTCCACTAGAAAGACATGCACCCATGCTTGAAGGTAGGTGGCTTCTTTGGCTTAAGCATTCACTTCAAAAAAAAGGAAAAAAAAAAGAAAAGAAAAAAAAGAAGAGAAAAGATAAGAACAGTGCCACAAATAAAAATCACTCCTTCCTTGTATCAAATGCCAAGTGATCGTATGCCTTGCCATCATGATGCTCTCATTGTTATCTATCATTAGGATGAAATAATGCGATGTCACTGATCAGAGGAATGGACTTGGTCCTGATTTTTGAGCGATAGGTTAATGACACATTAATCATGCCTTACACTAAGGATTCATTGTGCCCTGAGTCAGTTACCTCATATCCCAATCTTTGCAATCCCTTCTACAATTCACCTCATCTCGTTGTTCATGAATTTGTGACTCATGTCTTCTATAGCATTGAATTCATACCTCATCATGGTGGTATCTACATGTGTGTGTTTTGTGGAACTGGTGTGGATTACATTTGACCCTTCTAGTGCCTATGAACATTTGAAGGTGTGGTTACGCAAGGGAATTATAGGTTGGAACCTACTTTGGGGAGGACCCACTTGCGTAACTTTTGTAATTTTCACTTGTTGCACACCACCACATCATTTTATACCCTCCAAGTAATTCATTGCCAAATCTATTCTTTCCTTGGTCATCATTTTATCAAACATTCCTCAAAACTAGGTCCTTTTATGTGTCACCTAAACAAACCAGGTTCGACATTAAACTTTTAGGGTAACTTCCTTGAAAAATTTCTAACTTTAAAATCACACTATGCAAAAATAATTCAACATTTATTAAAGACAATGAGTAAGGTATGAAATAATTGAACTTCTCTCAATAACCTTACTAATAATTTATCTTTGTATGATTATAGATGACCCCTAAAAGAGGACAATAAGGAGGACCTTCTCAAGGTGCAACTGAATGCCCAGGGGGAGGCAGAGACCAAGGATCTCATGCAGAACATGCAAAGTAGGAGACAAAATCATTCAGCATCTATCAGGGACCTCCTGTCACTACACAATCTAGCCAAGAAAAAGGTGGAGAGGTCAGGGCCCAAGCCTATGAAGAGGAACAACAACTATTTGCGGCATAGCATGTCAAGGCCAATCAAGTGTTTCCATAGCTGCCATGTCCATGGAAAATTCCAACTCCAGCAAACATTGTAACATCAGCATGGATGGCCCATAATCCTTAGAGAGAAGAGGAGAAACGTCAGGTGCTTCTTCAATGATATCAATCTCAGGAGCCTAGTGCACAGGACAAAATAAAAGCACCCATGGAGGAACCACCGCCACCTGGAACCATATGAGTTTCAAAAAATTTTTGTAATTTTGTGTTTGTGTCCCAATTTTATTTTGTTCAATCCCACACTACATCAAGAATAATTCCTAGTTGGTCAATAATCCCATACCTATCCACTGTGTAATCAATTGGACTCATTCTCATTTTTTTTAACTCAAGGACGAGTTGTTATTCAATCATGGGGGTATGATGAATTGTGGTTTATCAAGTGCTGATATCGAACCCTTGTTATCGGACCCCTGATATTTGATGAGTCCCGATATTGGACCCTCAATATTGTAGCTGTGATATCGTGTACGTGATACCACATTTCTTATGTGAGCCTATAAATACACAATGGGGCATATGGGAAATAGTTAGTTTTTCAATAAATCAGTTTAGTGTTAGAGTAGTCATTTTGTCATTTTTTCCTCTCAACTCTTTTCTCCTAGTGCATGCCTGTAGTGTGATGATTGTAATTGTATGGAATCTTTATTCAAGTGTGACGTACTTGGACACACACATGACTGGAAATAAAGATCGAGATTACTTCATCATTGCAGTATTCACTTAGTTTAATTATTTAATTGTTATTGTTATTTATTTCTTTTGTAGTTAATATCTCTTCATCCTAAACTCCTTAAATGTGTAATGAATACGACTTAATCACAGGAATTTAAGTGTGACTACTTGGTAACCTAGTAGCGTACCTAGGATCTACACTTGGTAATCCCAGTAGTAGTCGTGCATGAGGTCCAAGATGTGTATGGATGATTAAGGAACGGATAATCATCACACTTAGGCTAGCTTAGATCCTCTCTCCCTATTTTCTCTTAGCATAAATCTCTCTCCCTTTTCCTCCTAGCTTAGCTAAGATTATTTTCCATCACCCCTAGGAGTAGCATTAGTCTAGAAACACATCATACACCTCACTCTAGACTAAACCATACATGACAAAGAAAATACTAGTCCAGGTGGAAAGATAGTGAACTATGATCAACGAGTAACTATCTTGATACCACAACTAGCCCGTCTATAGAGTTCGATAAGATCGTGCGTTAAATACTCATATTCATATGGTTGTGTAGGGGTACCTTGCCACTCATCACAAGATTAGCAAATAGAAGGATTATTGTGCTTGGGCCCTTGAGTGGGGTTGAACACAAAAGGATCATAAGAGGATATACAAGGCCAAGTGGGATGCTTACCTTAAATGGCTGTAGGAAGAGTCTACAAAGTAGCCGCAACTAGATTTGTTTATGATGCAAATCAACACCGAGGACACCTACAGGATGTTTGCAAACAATGTGGTTGTAACCAACTCCTCCACTCACCAAATCACTATTTCCTTAGGGGAGGTAACTACTACCACATTTTCACATGAGCCACCTACATGGAGTGATGTCAACCATAGAAATATTCTTGCAGGTATTAATCTTGGGGATATAGACTAGGCTAACATGTTTGAAGATCAGCTCCTCCACCATCTAGAGGTTGGTCTTCATAACTTCCCTACAAAACATGCAGCTTTAAAACCATCTTAGGTTTGCTTGTTCTAATTTTTATTTTATTATGTTTTAAGTTATTAATTTTGATTTGATGTATAGTGGTTACTAATCATTTTTTTGTTGTGATGTCATAAACACGAAACAATATCAGTGACCCTAGTGGTGAGGGTGGAAATAATCTTAGACCTCCACCTCTAGATGTCCCTTAGCATCATGTAATTGCCACTTGCCATGACTATTTCAATTTTATTTTTTTGAATTTAGTTTACTTTGATGATGATGTATGGATAATTTTAGCAACTTATTCAGTTGGAGATAGTTTATTATTTGACAATTTATTATTTAGACATTTTTGCCACATTATGTGGCTATGATTATTATGTTATAGATGTTTTAATCTTAACTTTTAATTTTAGTTTTGGGTTATATTGGTTTATCATCTTGGTTTTATTATGATTTAACATTGTAATTTATGTTTTAAGGCTACATTGACTAAACTAATTATAGTTTCATAATGCAATAAATGATTTAGATGGCTAGGTAACAAGGTTGTAAACTAGAACAGAAATGAGTTATAAGGTTGTTTGCTAGTTTTAGGCCATGGCAGGAAATGCAGTATTTGCCAATTTAAGGTCATGGTAGGCTATACTATATGTGAAAGAATTTTTTTTTGTTTATTTTATGTTTTAAAATTTTATGGATTTTTTAGGTTTAAAGTTTTATGATGTTTTTTTTTATGAAAAAAGAGAAAAGAAAAGAAAAGGCTTTAACAGTAAAAAAAATGTAAAATAGAAGTAAAATTTAAGCTATATGAAAATTTGAATTTAACATAATGAAAGATGAAATGGCATAAATAAGTAAAGTGTAAACTAGGCTATCAAGCTATAAGTACATATAGTTACAGGGTTATAAGTGCATAGGGTATGAGAAGGATTAGGAGCATACATCACTTGTGCAAGTGTTTCCTAATCTTCAAGAGATTAGGAAATGTCTACAATCTATTTTGCACAAGTTTATATTCCCTATCTCCTTCACTAACAATGGTAAACAGGAGCTCTTCCCATGGCACATCAACAAGTTCATTGTTGTTCATCTTGGCCTCCTCTGCTTTGTCAACCTCTTCGATTTTGTGGCCAATAGTAAGAGTTTCTTCCTAAAACTCTACTTTGAACCCTTATTCTGCTTCAACATTATTAACTGCTAGAGGGATCACACTATCACCATGAATGATTATTTCACCTCCCTCATAAGGTAGGTGAATTTCTTAATGGATAGGTGAAGACATAGCTCGCAATTGAATCCTAGTGTTTCCTCTACCACTAAGAAGTTTGTTGTTGTGGGAGATTTTTCCCCTACCATTAAATCTAAAGAGATAGAAACTTTACTAGAAACCCATGATGCCTTGAAGAACTTAAGGGTTGATGTGAACTAGGTTGCATTTGTTCTATTAGGCCTAACCATTCAATGATGGTATAAGGTATAGCATTTGTTACTACCCCATCATCAACATGCATCCTATGGACTTTATATCATCCAAATCATATAGTTATGAAGGGATTCCTTGGTTACTTTTCCATTCTAGGAGCTAGTCTTGACTTTGTAGTCACAAAACACTAGTGATGTTGATTTCACTTCCCTGAGTAAAGAAGGTACCATCACTACATGGATCGATTCTTCATTAGCAAGGATGTCCTCACTAACAGGGATGGAACTCAAGCAATTTTGCTATAAGGGACATAGGAAATATTCTCATGACCATGTATGGCCAGGCTTCTAACAACAAGCACTCCAAGGGAAAGGTTATTAGGTGAGAATTAGGATCACCTTCGTCATTGTATTTTGTAAACTGATAGATGGGGACACCCAAAGGAAGTGTTAAATGTGGAACCATAGGACTAACGAGATCATCCTAGTCAAAGCCTATGACTTTAATGGGTTGATATGTAGAGGCCTTGAGCCTCTTCAACTCCTCTATTAGGTCTTGGATCATTTGGAAGGCATGATCTAGGCCCTAGGGTGCCCCTGTTGGTTGTGGGATCTATAGAAAGGGTTGTAGTGTCTGTTCGGAGGCATTTGGCCTTGTTATTAGTTGCAACATTGAGGGGAGAGGTTGCATTATCATGGTTGTAGACAGGCCAAACAAAGAAAAAGAGGTTTACATTCATATCTCGGGCATAAATGACATGAAAGGGGTATGTAATCCTTGGGTTACGTGGGACCCCACTGTGCATCACATCTGGATGGTTAGAAGATTTGTGATGGTAACCACCATCAATGAAAGTCACACTAACCTAGGTTGAGTAGCAAAACAACATGGAAAAGTGGAATGTTATGGACTACAACATCAATTATGTTTGATGCATGGCTATGATTGGTATGGGCCCAAACATGGTCAAGTAAGAAGGGTAAGAGGATTAGGGCATTTTTTCCATGGACTAGATGAGGAGGATGGAGGTAGGCACTGTAGCCTTAGGAGTTACTTGTTAAAACAACCTACCTAGGATGTTTTCATGTTCAGATTCTTCCCCAAACTCATCCTCCTCCTCTTACTGCTCATCTGAGCTAGCCATCCCATTTGACTCATCCATCTTAATTAATTGAGATAAGATGCACACATGAGTTTTGCTCAGGGGTATTTGGTCATATGGGGAAGGAATATATTCCTTTCCATCGCATTGTATAAGTTTGAGTTCCTTGTTGGCTTCTACTTCCATGTGATGAATTAGCATGCTAGCCTAAATCTTGGCATAAATGAAGTTGTAGTGATCTTCATTTATGATTGACAAATCAAGACTCCTCCACCTAAGCCTCAAGGACAATCTACACTCGATCACAGTAGGGTCTTTGGGATCATACACTTTTATAGATTGTTGGTTGGACCCATTGTCAATGAAGTTGAAGGGTAGAATGGTCGATTGGCTGAAAGACATTATCAAAAATATGGTTTTAATTTTTTTACTACTTTTACTAAAAAAAATGATATGTGGGATAATCTACTAGTGTAGTTGACCAAAATGGAAAGACAATTGAAAAAATTCTACTATGAAATACTACATAGTAGACTGTCATGTATTGTGCAGTACACAGGGCAATTCCCAACTACATTGAATGGTGAAAATGGGAAAAGTGGTTTATCTTACTGAATGAAATTAGGTATTAACTAAAATAGGTATTAAAAATGGGATTAGGTATTTAACAAAATGGAACAAGGTTCTACAACATAATGGAAAATCGTTTTTAAAGTAGACTATGCTATTCCCCAAGAAATCATCAACTACTGTGAAGTTACAACAGAAATCCAACACTATCATCACAACTACGCTAGGGTGTATGGGAAAGGGATTGGGTAGAAAGTGTTAGCTTTAATGAAATAATGTAATGATGAAATAAAAAAATGTAGCAAACTTGGTATTATTTTTATGACCAAGAATTTGGGTGGGGGGCCCTCCTTCTAGTGCTAGAAAATTATTAGACATAGAAATTTTGGTTACTGGAATGGAAAAAAAAATCCCAAGGGCCAAAAGAAATTTAATCTAAAATCCCAAAGGCCTCTAAAAAGGGGATTCAAGGTTCCCTAAATAGTCTAGCTAATCAACCAAGGACTTACGAAAGTGTTAACAAAAAAGAAAGTGAAAACAACAAAACATAAAAAGAATGGAAATGGAAATGAAATTTTAGATCTAGAATAAAAATCAACATAGAAACAAAAACATGAAATCGGATCAACACACAATAAACTATGACTTTATTAAAATTGAAAATAAAGTTCAAAATTTAAGAAATACAGATTATGGGCTAGGTGTGCACAAAGCCATCAATGGAGAATTTGAAGTACATTGGAACTTGTAATCTACACTTGAAGCTCTACAATTCATATGTTTCCTCACTCCTATCTCTGATAACTCTTGCTAGTTTTCACCAAGATCTACAAATATGGCTATGGAATGGTGTTACACTTTTGGTACAACAATGTCATGTGGGAGTCTCTATGCCTAGTGTAGAAACCAATTTTGCTAAAAAGTATTGCAAGGTTGTAAAAGGTTGTTTACTATAGGGTGCTCTTGACTATTGGAAAGTTCTTGCAAAGTGTTCTTTTTTGCTAAAAGTGTGGAACCATAATAAGGTATTTATGTGTGGTTTATATAGGATGGAATTGGCTATTTTGGGGCCTGTACATCACTTTCATGATTGCTAATAATGGTGTCAATTGCCAATTGTCAACGGTCATCCATTTCTAGCATAGTTATCATTTATAGTAATTTCAAAATACTATAGCCACCAAAATCTATCTATTTACTATAAATAGTAAATAAACTTTTATGACTACGCTGGAATCATCCTTACTATGCTAAATCCCAATTACACTAAAGTTGATGAAACATGTGGTCAACTCCAACTTTGGGAAATGTTGCATATTTCATTATTTTGGTGTTCCATTGTTTTTTTATTCCATTCTTCCACTATTCTATAATTGCTGAAAACTTGGAATAACTATGCTAGAGTTGCAAGACTAGAAATGGAAAATCCCAACAATTCCAATGATGCATCTTCTTTGGGTTTTGGTGGTGACTATGCTAGGTTGAAAATGGAAAATCCCATTAATTCCATCTACACTAGGGGGTAGATGGTTCCAACGTAGTTGAGGCCATACCCCTACAAAAACCCATGAAAATGCTAATTTTGGCCATTTTCAAGGCATTTTTAGACTTCCCAAGCCTAAATATAAACATGAGGTACCTTTTCCTACTTTGGAAGTGAGGCAATAACAACTTTTGAAGAATTTTCCAGCCCCCAAAAGTTGAAATAGGTAAGATTGTAATTCAAGGACTACATATCTTACATTTACAATAAATTTTTACCTCAAGTTGGAAAATGGGATTTGAAACTTAATTTTTGATGGTATTTCACTCTACAAGCTAATGAAGCTAACATGGTAGAGCTATTTTTTATTTCTACAAACCTCCTTTACAAGATGACACAGTAGAGTTATTTCTAAGCTTCATGAAGAACACTCCATCTTTGACCTTCCAACATTGACGTGATAGATTTTAGTTCTATGAACCTATTCTAAGAAGGAGCTAACCTGGTAAAGCAAATTTTTTATGCTCATAAATAGGGATAATGTTTCTCTCTACGAATATCATTTCAAGTTGAGCTTCTTTTCTTGCTAATGATGTGGCTCATAGAGCTTCTTCATAAAACAAAACTTTGATTTTATGAGCATAAGTTAACTTAAGAGCTTACATGGTAGAGCTTCTTTGTAGAACCACTTGTCAACCCTACAAGTCTTTCTGTCTAGATGAAGCTCACTTGGCTGATGTTGACATGGTAGAGCTTGTTTCACAACCACTTTGTAGAGCCAAATTTGAGCTCTATGATCAGTGTCCTTCCTCTATGTGTTAACATGATAGAGCTATTTCTACACCTACTTCTAAAATCAAATTTTAGCCCTGCAAGCAAGTTCCTCTTTTTAGTGCTGATGTGTTAGAACAAAAAAGAAACTCATTAGTGAGGCTAACTTTTTCCTTTACATACATCACTTCTTCTTCCTAAAGCTAACCTAGTAGAGCCAATTTTTGCATCATTCATAGAACCAATTCTTAGCTCTACTAACCATGTTACACAATATCTTACATGATAGAGCTAATTTTAATCTTGTAAAGTCATCTTGTAGAGTCAATCTTTTGTTCTATGAATCTCACCTATGAGTTGACATGACAAGAATATTTGATGAAACCCCCTTTTTGATTTGGATCAAGCCCTCTTTTTATGAAATAAGGGCTTTCCTCTTGAGCTCATTTTTTGTTCTAATATCTATCCTATATCAAATTAAAATTGGCCCTTGAGCTCTATAATTTCATCTTTGACATTCTCAACTTAACTAGCAAGTAGAAAGAGTGTATGCTTGAGTCAGTTAGAAATCATGTAAGCTTTACCTTAAATACCTGATAGAGCTATTCTATGCAATGTTTGGATTTATTTGAAATCCTAGCTCTAAAACATCATGAGCTTAATAGATCAAAGTATTTTAGGATTGTTCACTCAACTTTTAAAACTCTTTACCACAAAGACGTTAAGCTTTATAGCATCTTTTCTAGAACTTCCCCTAGATTTTATCTCCACTTAGAGCTTGTTTCCATGCAAACATGATGTGATAAATTTTGCTCAATCTCATTGCACAAGTAATTGATTTTTGAAATTCATAGGAATTATCTAGAGAAATAAACCTCATAATTCAAGCTATGTTGTTGTTTTGAGAAAGTAGTTGTTCTTAAACTTAAGTACTAAAGCTTCATTCATGCTACAGCTCTTATCAGAATTTGAATTTTAATCTTTAAAACATGAAATCACAATTAGGGCTTGAGCTTTCTATTCATCTAATTATAAGCCCTCAATTATTCTAAAATATAGAGTCCAAGACTTAAGCCCTAATCCATCAATGACCTAAATATGACAACTTTTAGAATGGAAAGCTTTTCATTATTCTAATGAAATAATATACAATGATACAATATTGAGTTTTGAAAGAGAATATTTTTGGGGGGAAAAGTACCATCACACTTGAGGCTTGATAGTATAAAAGCCCCATGCATCGTTAATGTTATGCATAAAATATACATATATCTAGCTATCTAGAAACTAATTGAGTGGTGGAAAGAGAATGATGATCATGATCTTCCTTGTGTTGACATTTTAGTATGTCAAAACCTTAAGGAAAATGAATAACAAAGAATGTTTGCTATTGATAATGTGTTTACAAGAACATGATGATTAAGGACTTAAAGAAAATGATATCTAAATGAGTGAAGATCTTATAAGATAGCATGAGAACATTAACAAGCATGGACTAAAACCAAAGACTAAAAATCAAATGAAGATGTTCCAAAAATTAGGAAGAAGAAAAATTAATGAGAGAAAGCCTCAAGAACTAGAGTTTAAAGAGTTAAGGAGACATCTCCAAGAAATAGTAGACATCTCTCCAAAAAGAAAGAAATCACAACAAGACATCTCTAGGAAACAGTAGACATCTCCATCAAAAAGTAGATGTCTCCTTAGAGACGTCCGACTTTAGAACAAGATGTCTCTCCAAAACTAAGGTAGATCTTAGGTAGACATCCCAACTTCAAAGGAGATGTCTACACTAGCCATTGGGTAGTCATTGCATGAATTCCAAGGCATTTTCTAAAACACCAAACCTATAGGAAAACATCAAATCCTTGGAAATTATGCAAGTGTTGTCAACATCAAAGTAATCATTTTCATATCTATGCTCTTGTACTCTTGTCCTTCATTATCACATCATTTCCTTGGTTGTATGTTAATTGTATGTTAAATTAGGCTTCAATGATAAGGACTTGTAATTGTAGTTACATTCTTTCCTTGTATCTTTTCTTTTTCTTATTTCCCTATGGGGGTTGATGTGCGTCTTGGGAGAAGGCATCTATATTGAGCTTGTTAGAATCCTATCGGATTGAGTGATTTTACAATGCTAAAATACTTCAAAGAATAACTCAATTTTTTAAGGTTGTGAGATCCTTGAAATCACATTCTAAGCTTGTTGGGAGCTTGTAAGGTTGAGAGATTTTGCAGTGATGAAACTCTTCATAGCAAAGCTCAAATCTTGTAAAGGTTGTGGTGTCCTTTAAATCACATTTTGGAAGAAACAAAGTCCAAAGGTATGCACGTAATCTACCCTCCAAGGATGGACTAGCCAAGTTGGGGAACCATGTAAATTTTAGTGTGTTTTGTGTGACAAGTTTGATTTCAAGTTGAGGAACTTATTCAACCCCCCTTATAAGTTCTTGATCCTCACCTTGAAACCTTCCCTTCAAAATCTTTTTTGTACTCAATTTCAATTACAACTCAAGCTATCTTCTCATATTCCTTATTAGGATTTTTCTCTCTAGCTATGACCATTCTATTGCTTCCTTCATATACGTTAGCCTTTCTAAAGATACAAGACTTAGATAATTATTTGTAAACTATCTTAAGGATATCATGGCAGTTTGGGAATCTTAGCAATATGACATCTTGCCAAGGATTTACTCATGATGGATTTTCCATCCTATTGAGCTTCCTTCTCATGGTTGAACTCTTGAATTTTCCTTGCTTTATCTTAAAGACTAGTAAGCTAGACAGAAGATGTGATCCTTTAGACATTTTAGTTTCTTCTCCACTACTTATCCCTAATACAAAAAGCTTTTTCTTCTCTTGCTCTCATTAATGATTAGTCTTATTATTAGAATATTCCTTAGGACTTTTAAATTCTTCAGATTTATAAAGTTGTTCACTCATAAATCAATTAACAACTATTTCTTGCCCTTCTTCTAATGTAATAAAGAACTGTTGGTAACTACTTTAGACCACACTACCTTGTTAATCTTTCTTTAACCACAAGAAACTGATAGTGGGTAAAAGCTCTATTTGGCACCAACATTATACTCCTCCTCATGATAAAAATCATAAGGATGAGGATTCTTTCAAACTCAATTTTATGTGTTTATTGATCTTTGGAAACACCAAGGCCTAGATACCTCTAAATAAACTTAGTGGTTATAGAGAAAACTATGTGTATGAGCTCTAGTTTGATATAAACATCACAATATCATATCTAGAGTCACTTATTTAAGCTTAATGATAGATTTGTGCTTTAATTGTGGATTTGCACTCTCTTCTCTAAGCTTCAATGGCAATTCTACACTATCCTACTCTTTGTTTCGATTTTTAGCTCTGTTTGTTAATGTAGCCTTTTTTTCCTCATGCTGATATCGATGAATGATTTTAGGGCTTCTTCATAGGGTTAATATTATGTTGTACGTGGTACACCTCATCCCTTGCTAAGCTGGATTAAAAACGAAATGCACATTTGCACGAAATGTAACCTTTTGTGAGTCCAAGATGAGCTTTGATGTTGCTTGTAGAACCATTTTTCTACTCTTGTGTATAGTCATTTTTTAGCTCTACAACTAGCAATATATTTCTCGTCAAATTCACTGATGTGGTAGGTTTAAATTGAGCTTGTTGTGAATCCAAATTTTGGTTCTACTAGCCTATTCTATAACTGACATGTTAAGATGCTGACATGGTAGAACATGCTCATAGAACAAAAATTAGGTTCTGTGAACTAGCTCTATGAGTGAGCTAACTTGGTAGATGATGTTTTCTTACTTCTCATAAGCTTGTAAATCTTCATCTAGATGATGATGTGGCAATGCATGTTGAGTTGTGCTAATATGGTTTGTAGAACAGAAACATGAGCTCATTATAGAATCAATTTCTAGTTTTACAACTTCATTCTATAAAGGAGATGATGTGGTGAGAGTAATTTTATTACTTCATGAACTGGCTTACAAGCTAAAGTGATAGAAGATGACATGGTAGAACTGATTTGGTGCTTTCTTGAGAACCACTTTTGCTTTACTTAGTACATGGAAATCTCGATTTTATGAAAATGTGTTAATTGGAAAGCTTGCAAGGCAAAGCTCTCTCATAGAATGAAGATTTAACTTTACAAGCCAACTTTATGATGAGGCTAGTGTGATGAAAACTAATGTGGCAGAGCTTCTTTGTAGAATCATGTTTAAGCTCTATGAGCTTCCTCTATAAGCTAATGAAGCTAACATGGTAGAGTTGTTTCATAGAGCTATTTTTAAATTCTACAAACCTCCTTTATAAGCTAACTTAGCAAAGCTATTTTTAAGCTCCACAAACAATGCTCTAGCCTTAACCTTCCAATGCTGATGTGGTAGAGCTGAAAAATAAGCTTGTTGTGAGGCTAGATTTTGGTTTTATGAACTTGTTCTAAGAAGGAGCTAACCTGGTAGAGCCAATTTTTACTCTCATCTATAGAGCTAATTTTTCTCTATGAATATCATTTTAGGTTGAACTTCTTTTTTTGATGATGATATGACTTGTAGAGCTTCTTCATACAACTGGACTTTGATTCTATGGGCATAAGCTAACTTAAGAGCTTACGTGGTAGAGCTTCTATGTAGAACCACTTTTCAACCCTACAAGTCTTTTTTTCTAGATGAAGCTCACTTGGCTAATGTTGACGTGGTAGAGCTTGCTTCACAACTATGTTCTAGAGCCAAATTTTAGATCTGTGAGCAATGTCCTTTCTCTACATGTTAACATGATAGAGCTATTTTTGCATCCACTTGTAAAATCAAATTTTAGCTCTACAAGAAAATTCCTTTCTTTAGCACTAATGTGGTAGAATCCAAAATAAAATGGTTATTGAGGTTGAATTTTGGCTTTACATGCATCGTTTCTTCTTCCTAAAGTTGACCTGGAAAAGCACATTTTTGCATCCTTCATAGAACCAATCCTTGGCTCTACTAATGGCATTACACAACAACTTACATGGTAAAGCTAATTTCGATCTTGTAGAGCCATCTTGTAGAGAAAATCTTTTGTTCTACAAATCTCACCTATGAGCTAACATGGCAAGCACATTTGATGAAACCCCCTTTTGGATTTGGATAGAGCCCTCTTTTTACAAAATAAGGGTTTTCTTCCTGAGCTCAACTATTTGTTCTAATGTCTATCCTATATCAAAATGAAATTGGTTCTTGAGCTCTATAATTCCATCTTTGACATTCTCAACTTAACTAGAAAGTAGAAAGAGTGTATGCTTGAGTTAGCTAGAACTCATGTAAGCTCTACCTTCAATACCTAACACAGTTGTTTTATGTGATGTTTGGATTAATTTGAAATCCTAGCTCTAAAACATCATGAGATTAATAGAGAAGGATATTTTAGGATTGTTCACTCAACTTTTAAAACTCTTTACCACAAATACTTTAAGCTTTACAAAATATCTGCTGTGACTTCTCCTAGATTTTATCTCTACTTAGAGCTTGCCTTCATATAAATATAGTGCGATAAATTTTGCTAAATCTCATCACATGAGTATTTGGTTTCTAAAAGTTGTAGGAATCATGTCAAAAAATAAACCCAATAATTCAAGCTCCATTCCTATTTCAAGAAGGTAGCTATTGTTGAACTTAAGTACTAAAATTTCATACATGCTATAGCTCTTATCAAAATTGAAATTTTAAACTTTAAAACCTGAAATCATAATTAGGAATTAAACTTTTTATTCCTTTAATCATAAGCACTATTATTCTAAAATATAAAGTCTCCTTTTATGAAAAATTTGAGCTAATATAAACCATCAGAAATCTAAGACTAAAGCCCTGCTTCATTAATGGTCAAAATGTGACAACAACCTGCATAGTATTTGTAGGGGCCCTTATTACTAGAAGATAAGGAAGCCTCATCTAGATCTTCTTTGATGCTTTTAAAGTAGAAGAGCTTCTCATTATCCTTTCCATCATACTTCTTTCTATGTTCAAGTGATGGTAATTATTTGGCTGTAGCTTCAACCATCTTACCCCTAATTTCCTTAAGGATATTAATCATTTGTTTATCAATTGCTTCCCAAACTTGGTTCACCTTGTCAACCAACCTTGTCAAAACCTTCTTGGTTTTGACTTGATCTTGTGTCGTGATCTTAATAGTAGTGGAAGACTCAGTTATACCTTTAATATTTTTAACCTTCCTTCTACATGTAGGATCATGATTGTACTCCTTAGCTTATTATCACTTTCTTCATTCATCTTCCATGCTTACAATGGTATCTAGAATTGCATTAATTTAGGCCATGGACATTTTGTATACTTGATCCATGTGTACATGTCTACATACTTCCTTATTTCTTGCATTAAGTCGTTCATGATATGCATCAACTATTTTCTTTAATTGAATCCATGATTTAGACAATGATGGATAGTTTTCATGTACCTCTCCATGGCAATGTCTAGTAGCTCATGTGCTCCTTGCCTCCATTCGATCATTTTCTTCTAGATGTTTAAGATATAGACATAGGTCTAAATTTTGGTATAGAAGATTTGGATGAACATAGCCAATTTTTGAATTGATTTAAAGGCAAAGACATGTACTAGATTTTTGCATGCTTGATGAAGATGCAGGGAAATAATTGCAGCTTGTTCCAATCACTGACAATATGCTATAGGTAGCAAGCATTGTCAAATGTCTATATGTAAAGTTAGGTATCATCATTGGTAAGCCCTCTGTAAGTTGGAACATTGGCCATGTTGATTAATTTGATGTAGTTGGCATGAACATGATCCCATGGAATATAGAAAACTTCATTGAGTTCATCATTATCATCCTAATTAAATAAGAGAGCATCATCATTACTAGATGGTTCATACCTGTGTAGATGCTGAAACTTGAAGAGTAAATCAGCATCATGATTTTTTGGTCTACTTTTATGAGTCGTCATTAACCATGGACCTTCATGGTGGATTACCTCTTTTCCTTTTTTATTTTCTTTATCATCCTCCTCTCCATCTAAATGGTCATATGGAAAGCTACAATGAGCCTTCTCTTTTCCCATTTGGTCTCAAACTTCTTGCCTCTAATGGGGTTCGTAATCACTGTGCACTAGCTTCAAAGCCACATAAAATGCATAATCTTCCTTTAAGCCAATCTTGATTAAGGCCTCTTTAAGATCATGTGATCCAACCTTAGTTGGTCCCTTAAAGAACCACTCATGAACATCATGCCACTTCCCCTGCTAATTTTGATGATAATTCAAAACAACTTGTGGTATAGTTGCATTATTTAAGCATTCAAATGTGACATAAGCCTGCTTTTTTTGTCACATTTCCTCTACTAGAGTTCCTTGATGAGCTTTGAGCGTTATCTACTATATCATTTGTATTAACAAGGTATACTTAATGCTAAACAAATACACACTCTAGTTGAAAAAATATTAAGATAAAAAATGTACAAGTATTTCTAGGTAATATACCTTTGTCTTTCCTAGTAATAGTGCCAATGATAGGGGTCCCACCACTTGTGACCAATGGCATGATATCATACATAACATAGCACAATCCAATCATAAGCTTCAAAGACAATGTTGAGTGGATTGCCAAGAAGACTAGTGTATATCATTGCATTCAAGAAATATAAAGCACTTATAATACATATAATATAATGAGAAATTTGTGTTACCATTGTGAGAAAATGAAGAAATATTTTATATTTTATATGTATTTTATAAATATAAGAATAAAATAATAATTAATACATAGACAACACAATTCCTTATGGAGATGGACATAATGCTTACAATTACTTATATGTGTCGAAATCCCTCATTATATAGGTGAAACACTATACAGAAGAAGTAATAAATAACCCCTAGTTACAACCTTGATGACACAATACCATGTCATATAGTTGTAACCTTATTGGATAAGAACAAATCATTACAGCTAAATGTAATGAAAAGAAAATAAATATTTTTGATATTTTAATGGTTTAAGGCATCTAAGTTATGAAACAAAGGAAAAACCATAAGCTTTATTCATTGCACAAAAACTAGACTTCACATTGACAAAATGGTTTTGGGCTATGTAAGTAAGATAGCATTCTAACAAAGTCTAGTTGTATTTGTAGAAGCAAAAACTCAATCCATACATACAAAATAGGAAGGAAATCAACTTACCTAAGGGAGAAGGAGCTCTAAATACAAACCAAACATCAAAAGCCAAGATGATGATAAAGTTATCAAAAAGTTATTAATCATATGTATGAGAGCACATCTTGGGTATTTATAATTTTTTTGAAGTAATGATGGAGATTCACTAGCACCCAAGCATCAGTGAAGGTTTGTCAACACAACCTTGGTCCATATCAATCACACCATTGATGAAGTGAACCAAACCAAGCTAGCCAGGAGATGCATTAGTGCCCCTGCAATGATGCAAGATGTGTGTTGACACAAGCTAGCCTATGCACCCCCTACCAAACTCTAAGCCACTAGTTCTAGATGAAGGCTAAAATAGTAGGGGACATGTCAAAAGCATCGTAGGATGCCCAAAAGAAGCAATAAACATCCTAAGAAATTTAGAACATGAACACAACCCAAAAGTGTGACACAGGTTGCAATGATGCATTCCTAAGAGACATAAACCTCAATTAAACATGCTAGGACTACAAACATAGGGTGTATGAAACACTTCCCAAATCGAAAACTTACAATAGACATGCAAAATGCTACTAGATGCCTCATCACCAACCAAAATTTTTAGGTTGTATTTCCATCTAATTTTTTTTTTATCAAGTTCAATTTTCCATATTATAGTGCTTATGGGTAGAAGAGTATGATATAACAAATTGATAAGCAACTAACAAATGAACAAGTTTTATGTTTTTCACCTTCCAAATGTGCAAGTTCTAGCAAAACATAAACATGTAAAATACTTTTCTATCTATTATAAAAGTTTCCATTTTGAAACTAATTACTTTATATTTTTTGTTATTTTTATTGGTCATCATTTATTATAGTTATCAATTTAAATATAGTGAATTCAATTTTTATTGAGTATAACATCATATCAATTTTGAACATATTGATTTAGAGAGGACTAACTACACGTAATTTTGGTTTAGATCATAGTTATTTTGTGTACAAACCAAATTTCAACATAGTCATACTACTTCATGTGTAATATATTGATGTTTCTTTTAAGTGCTTTATCCACTTTTCTATCTATAATTTCTAATCATCGTATCCTATCCCTCTTGTAAATACTATTTTCATTTGAGTGTTTCTAAATTAACCTTCATGGATTAAAGTTGTATAACCTTACTTTAATGCATCATTATCATTGTATGGCTATCATTAATTAATTTTATTTTAGTGGTACTTAAAATTTAATAATTTTATTATTAATTAATTAATATTATAATGATGGTAAGGTTCTTATTTCTTAGGTTATAAGGCCTAGGTCCAACCACTCCAAAAGATTTTAGACTTTCACTTATTTACAAACCTTTCTAGGCTGTAGGAAAATATGTCTTGTTGGTGGATCAAAGGTTGTTTTTCTTCGAAACAAAGGCTAGATGAGTATGGAGATCCTCATATGTTCCATGCTAATGCAACCATCATCAAAGAACTATATTGGCTCTGATTCCTTTGTGTACTTCATCAAAAGGGTATGTAGGCTTGCAGAAGAGCTTCAACTTTGATCCTTGAACCACCATCCTTGTCTTCAAGAGCAAGGATTAGGGATAGATGCATTAGAGTATAAACATGTCTTAGCTCTTCTAGAATAGTCATGTATCTTATGGTTGTGTATGCTTGTTGTGGTCATGCATGTATGTGAAACACCACAAAATTCGGAGCTCAGTACTTGTCCGACACCAAACCAGACCCCGGCACTTCAGCGTATACGCCCAACTCTCCAGCGTATACGCCCAACTCTCCAGCGTATACGCCCAACACCAGCGTATACGCCCAACTCTCCAGCGTATACGCCCAGGTACTGCAGATGCACACGCTCGACGATAGGATTTCCAATGACAGCATGAAAATAACGTCGAAGAGCAACGATTGAAGCAAGTGGACATCCTTCGGCGCATACGCCCGGCGTGTACGCCCAGCATCCATCAGCGTATACGCCCGACGTGTACGCCCAACATTCACCAGCGTATATGCCCAACGTATATGCCCAGCGCTCCATCTCCACCCAGTTCATGCCTAGCATTTTCAGCATATACGCCGACTTGATGCGGCGTATACGCCCGGTGTATACGCCCAGCAGTTGTAACATTTTGTATGTGTAAAGTATATGCACCTGGTCAACGCGCCACGTGTCTCCCGTCCCAAGTCTAGCGTAACAACCTGTATAAAACCCCCATTTTCCCACTTCACCAAGATGGTTCGCAAAATCCCGGAGCACCCCAGAGAACATTTACGCTGCACAAAAGAGCAGAAAACCTTCTTACGCTGGGAAGCCCTGCACGCTGCGGATCTAGTCTCTTACGCTCCGCCCGTCCTGCAAACCGTCCGAGTCACCTCTGTGTACGCCGGGGCTTTTCGTCCACCTTGTGTTCCCACAACTGCGTTAGACCGGTGCACTGTACTCTTGACTCTGTAATTCCATCGTTTCATTTGCTACAAGTTCTTTTACAGTTTTACGTCAATTTGGCCCACGCCTCGTTTACGTTTGCTTACGCTCGTGCTTTGTTTGCATCCGTTTACGTTTTACGCTATTTTTGCTGTTTACGCCTGCACATCGTTTACGCATAACCCAGTGTATTAGCGATTTGCGTACGCACAAGGAAATCCTTGTCTAATCCGCGTGCAGACCACCCAAGGTACTCTGCCTTTGTCGCATTCCAGCTCGCCCTTAGGCGAAGGCAGGGTCTTCTGTACGCGTCCTGCGATCCTGCGGCCTTTGTTTTTCCTTCCAGCCGGAGACCGACGATTTCAGGCGGTACAGAAATTGGCGCTAGAAGGAGGGCCTCCTTGAAACCCTTACCCGCAACTCCCAACGTACACGTTGTGAAGCGTCTACACCGCTAACGGTACGCTGCCAACTTCCCCCAGCGCTTACGCTGTCCAGTTCTGAACCTACAACCGTAATTGTCCAGCGTATATGCTGCACAGCGTTTACATTCTTTAAAAAACCTGCTCCATCTTTGCTTTACGTTCACCTGTTTTACGCTCTACTGTTCACGCTGCAACCTATTTTACGCGCCTGTATTTACGCCAGAGTCGACCTTTACGCTGAGCCCGTTTCATGCTGTGAACTGCTTACGCTGTGAATTTTTACGCTGCAAATTATTTACGCTGCAATCCATCGTACGCTCGCCTGTATTACGCTCTTCCGTTTTACACCCTGGCCTGTTTTACGCTGAGCTTGTGTTTACGCTGAGTTTCACATTCGCCTGTTTTACGCCCTAAACAGCAGTTTTACGCTTTGGGCCTTTACGCTGCAACTGATCTTACATTCTTGTGCTACGCTGATCGCCTCATACGCTGTACACAGCCCCCTGACTTATGCTCTGATTGTACGCCGTCCCACCTTACGCTGACCCATCCTGCGCCTTATACGCTTTCCAGCGTCCACACGTCATATACGCTGCCGCACACCACACGCTATATACGCTGTATATGCTTACGCTGTATACGCTATACGCTCACGTTGTATATGCTATATACACTACACTGTATACGCTGACACGCTGTATACGCTGACACCGTACGCTGCCCTTTGAAGCGTATACATTGCGCGCCACACCACACACTCCGCATTTCCAGACTTAATCCTATCTGTGACATAACATCATGAACCCTATTAACAACACCATTGTCCCCGCTCAGACCACCACCATGGACACCATATCTGTCTAGCAGCCTGTCGCACAACACCCAGGAATGCAACCCACAGCGGGTCCCCGCCGATCCTTAAGGCTGCAAGGGAGGGACCCAGCCTCTAACATCATCACCCAGGATCAATATAACTTTATCTGTATTAAGATACAAGCGGGTTTGGCTGTTGATCAAGCTGAACTGGAGGTGAAGAGGCAGTTTGAGCTGTATTACAGGGGGGGACGAGAGTTCATCCCTTCCCCGTACGACATGATTCCCGTTCCCGGAACTCATCACACAACTCCTCCTTCAAAGGAACAACTCGTGGGACCAGCCCGCACCGGAGCCCCAACCAAAGGATGAGGATGCATTTGCTGCTCAATCCGAGCAAGGAGAGTCGTTCCACACCTTGAGCCCTCAAGCACAGGTCAACCCCATCTTCCATCCTGGCATAGGGGAACTCGTGCCCTGGCAACACATTAGATTTGTCCAGGCTCAACAGCCACTGCCAGAAACAGCAGCATTAGTCCACGTCCCTCTCTCAAGTGATCACCAACCCAACACCGTCCCACTCGCGCCCATCCTCACAACTGCGACAGGCCCATCCTCACAAGTGCAGCCACCCATCGATCATGTGGGAGCAACACTCCCACCAAGGGTGATAGGGATGCCACATGTGATTCCGGCATCCACATCCGCCCACTTCATACCACACCTCCAAACACATATAATCCCTCAAGCAGCCGTGACCCAACAAGGAGTCCCCGCCCACAACGTGGTAGGGCAATGGCCAGCAAGGGGAGCACCGTCGCACCAAGTTCCCCCTCACCATACGCTACCCTACGCGGTTTCACCAATCAATGTTCCCCAAGCACAACCCCAGCAGCAATCCAGCTTGTACAGTATCCCGCAACCCCAAGCCGCTGCATCACCAAGCGCCCAAGACTGGGCGGATGCCAAAAAGATAATGCAAGAGCTTACTGAAGAGGTGAAACGCCTCAAAACAGCCACTGAGGGAGAGTTAAAGGTAGTGGATTTCTACAATGATGACCCCATCAGCTCCTCCGTCCCACCTCTAACCCTGCCCAAAGGCGTCCCCTTGCCCACATTAACCAAGTACAACGGGGAGACCGATCCCAACACGCACCTTATAACATTTTGGCTAGAATGCGTGCTGCTCTAGGCTTGGCCCCACTCCATCCTCCGAGTATTTCCCATGTCTCTCGCAGGGAGAGCGCTCGATTGGTACCGGGCCCTGCCTCAGAACTCTGTTTTCTCTTTGGACGATCTTTTACGCCAGTTTGTGACTCGTTTCAAGTACAACTTGAAACCCGAAGCCACGTTGGATGGCCTTATGCAGATGAAGCAAGCGCCGCTTGAACCTACGCAGAAGTTTATTCAGAGATGGAGTGCGGCTGTCAGCGAGCTGCACGAACCAATCTCTCCAACCTATTTGCTTACAATTCTGAAAGGGGCTGTTAATGATTTCTTTAAGTCCAAACTTTATTACCTCAATGCACGTGATGTAAATCAGGCATTTTACAGATCAGAAACATAGAGGAAGCGGCTCAAAACAATCATGACCCAGCATACTTGGCCTTTAAAAATCAACATACTAAAAAGGATAAAGAAAAGGCCAAGACAACTATAGCAGCAACCCAGCAAACAAACACCACACATCAACAAAGACCGCCCGCAACCACCACTAACTACTATCAGCCCGCTCCCACAGCAACGCCAAAGTCATCATCACAGAACCAGATGAACCGTGCGCGTAATTTCCAGAGGAAGGAACCCTCTCAGTACACGCCTTTACCGATGAAACCGTCCCAGCTCTTTGACCAACTCTTAAAGGCTGGGTTGATGCAACATAAACAATTATACCCTGCAGCCATCCAGAGACATGAGCGGTTCTGCCAACTCATACAGAACCCAAGCCTGGCAACGCCGGATGAGCCGCCCGTGTCCAAAGGATTCAGGATGGATCGCTTCTGCGACTACCATCAACGTAACGGGCATGGAACAGACTACTGCTTCACCCTAAAGCAGGACATCCAGCGGATGATTGATGATGGCAAAATCACATTTGACGGGGCTAATCCCGTCCAACCGCAAAACCAAACCATGGGAGTGTACAAAGACCCCTTGAACACTAACGAGGCACCATATGTAATTGACGTAATCTATTGTGACGACGATTCCGACACACCCCGTATCAACACCATCTACCCCGAACATAAGCAGGAAACGCTTGGCAGGTCGTTCGTGGTTCAGATTCCCCCCGCTGTGTCCGCACCTGCACCTCAATCATCCCATGCCCCGCAACGGCCATACGTGGTCCGAGTGCCCCCGACCGTGCCCATCCCCAACATCACGACACACCAAAAACCATACGTGGTGCGCATCCCTCCAGTCAATCCTGCGGATACACCAATCCCTCATGCCTGGCCTACCCCTTTTGTAGTCCGAGTACCACCTGCAGTTTCAACGACGGAGATCCAACCTCCGCAAAGGCCAACCCCGTACATCATCAGGATACCTGGATAGATTCCTGCCCAGCCATATCCGACCGTCCGCCCGTAATCCCATCCAGCTCCATACGTTGTAAAGGTCCCAGGGCAATCCCAGGCTCCGAAGCCAACTCCACCTCCGCGTAACGTACGAGAGCGCCTAGCAGATAGACTTACACGTGAGCGTATGGAGAAAGAGCGCCAACGGTTAGCTCTAGGGCCACCCAAACCAACTCCACTGGCCTCCATGCCTATGTCATCATCCAACGATCCACCAAATACAAATAGCAATAGTGAACCATCCAAAACACAAGAACCGCATAACACGGCGGGTCCTAACGATAACGACAAACCACCAAAATGCGAAATAAAACTATTGGGTCCGATGGACCCAGTCACTGCTAATAAAAACGTCCCCGACAGTAGAGATTTTGCAACGGCCTTGACACAAGTTACTCAAGCCCTAAAACAGAAAAACACCTCGTTGAGCTTGTATGAATTGGTATTAACGTCCTAGACCCATCGGGAAGCTCTAGTACGCATGCTCACGTCAATCCCAGTTAGCGAGAACTTGCCTCCGAGCGAACCGGCCATCCATGTATTAATGTATCCATCCCATGGTGCCATTCCCAAGCCCTTGAGCTTCCATGATGAGAACATCAAAGTAGACAAGAAGACAAGCGAGGCAACAACAATCCCTATGTTCATAACTATACATGTAAACCAATTCAAAATACATAGGGTACACGTGGATGATGGGGCAGCTACCAACGTTGTACCATATCCTATCATTGAACAACTGGGGCTCACTGACCTAATCACACCTACGACAACCACATGCTTAAAGTCCTTCAGTGGGTCACGCGTATTAGTCAAAGGCACGATAACCCTAGACTTCGTAGCAGGAGACCAGTTCCCCACGACCGCTGACTTCCTTGTCGTCGATGAAATGCCAGGATTCAACCTAATATTAGGAAGACCCTGGCTAGCCCAACTGAGAGCCGTGTCCTCCCCTATACATCAGGATATTCGCCTCCCCTACGAGGGTGGTGAAATCATCATACAAGGGGAAGCAGCCTCTCCCCTCATTTCATCGCACACAGACGAGGACCGAGGCTCTGAGGTTGAACTCGACAAGCCTAGTCAAAAGGACTCAAACAAAACATAACTGGTGGATAGTCAACCTTCGAATACGGGACAAGAGCCTGGAGCCGAAACACCTGCGTTTAACACTGTGCATGCGTCACCTCATGAGAAAAATAACACAGAAACAACAACTAACGCCGAGGCACCCAAAAGTCTCGATACCGAAAACATTTTAACGGACGTCTCCTGGACTGAATTTCCATTCAACGTGATCAGCGAAGGAGACGGAGAATACAAAATTATACCGGTCGATACACTCCCTGACAAAAAAATGAAGAAAATCAAGAAACAACTAAAATGAAAAACTTCATCGTCCGCAAAGACGTTAAACTATAACTAGTCCGAAATGACATTAAACTACGATAAAACCCAAAAACACAAAGAAACAATAATAAACAGCAAAAACAAAATAAAAATGACAACACTCCCTGTCCGAAAAGACATTAAACTATTATGTCCGCAATGACATAAAACTAGCCACGATCAGAAATGGTCGGTCCACTATGAAATATCCACTTTCCCTAAAAATCACTTGTTTACAATGTGGCCCGAAATGGCCTTAAACTACGCATGGAGGCCCGAAATGGCCTCAAACTCGTGCGTACCTTGTTTTCCTTCTACACACCCTTTATCTTCAATGTATCATCTTTAAAACAGCAAAGCAAACCCAAAAACCTTTTAATGTCGTATTGTATGTGCAAATAACTTAAAATCAACAAAAATATATATATATATATATTATTTATGCAATGTTGTACAAATAATGCCTGCTTTTCTCAGCATTTATCAGTTACAATCCCCATGTCAACTAAATCAGCAAAAACCACTACAAAAGAAAAAACAACAAAACTACAAAAGCACTAAGCGTCCGTGACAGGAGGATCATCTCCCTCAGGACCACCAGCATCAGGAGCCCCCACTCTACTAGGGCCAGCCTCGTGCGTATCATCACCACCTTCATGCTGAAAACACCAAAAATCAACAACCAACATAAAAATGAGCAGATGATAAAACTTCAAACCTTATCCAATAAGTTAACTTCGTAAAGGCAAAACGCTTACCATAGGGGATCCCCCTAAGCCAAACTCTAGCCGACGAAGGATCTCCTCCTCTGGGACGCTAGCCCAATCTGTCCCACCCAGGCCTAGGTTAAGGTTTGTCAAAGCCTTGCCTTTGTCGACCGCTGACTAGGTAGGGTGTTTCAGAGGGAATTCACCTACCGACACCTCCCCAGAAGCAGTTGTGATGACCCTCTTAGGCGATTCCATTTCCACAGTTGTGTTTTGGACAAAGGTGTCAAAGGCGGAACGCAAGCCCAAACCCTCCACAAACATCTCCAGCTGCCGCTTTTCAATAGATACCTCCTTCAGCAACTTCTTATACTGATGTTTATGGTTCTTCTTGTCCTGACCCCACTTGCGAACCTTGGAAGCGAAAGCCTTCCAATCTTGACACTTGAGGTTCAGGAGATCCACCTGAGCTTTGCATTCCGCTATTCTCCAAGTTAGCGACGCATGACAGTTTAAAAGGTTCCAATATCTAGTGTACGTGATCTCCGAGGTTCACCAAGAACGATCTCCACTTAGTCTAGCAGCGGCGAACTCATATCGAGCCTTTAAATCGTCACGCTCCTCTGATACTTCAAAGAGTGCCTTTTCCTTTGCTTGTACTTCCAACCTCAACTGTTCGACGGAACGCCTACAAGTCCACAATGACTTGGCATTGTGCGCAAGGCTGTCTGCAACGCCTTCATAAATAGGCCTTGGCACCTGTTCCACTTCTAGGGAGAGTGTAGTCAGGCTTTCCATGCTGATGCCCTCAGAAGGATCCCATCTTAGTTTAGCGCCTGCCCACGCAGAAAATACAAACGTTAGGACTGTACAAATAAGACAGGAAGCTCCTAATCATTAAACGAGTCATACCTATATCAGGATGGACTTCTTGGAGATGCTCAATAACTTCTTCCGCGATTCCATCCACAAAATCCGACTTACTTGGCATCTTTGACCAAATAAGTGGTTGATGCGTACGGGAAGAACTAACCTCAGCGGTCCCTTCAGGGGGAACCGTCTTCATGGGAACGTCCAACCGTACCGTCCTGGTATAGCTGCCTTCATCTAAGCCAAAAACATGAAAATAAATAAATAAGAAAGAGAGAAAGTAGGAGTCACAATTAATATAATAAAAACCAACTAAAAGCAAAGACATACCCTGATCCTTGTCACCTTCTGGGGGATCGCCCAAATCCAAGTCACCCTCGAGGAAGCTACTGAACATCTGGTTGATAGCGTCCTGGTCGTCTAAAGGTGCAGTTTCAGTAGTCTTCTCTGGTAATGGCTCTGTTCCCCCGCCTTGGCTCTTCTTCGGGCTTTCCTCCTCATTGTTCTTCTCTGTGTGTGTATCCTCCTCCTCTCTGATGGTCTCTAAAGCCTGCTTCCTCACTTCATCAGATCAAAAACAACAACGTAAGCAATTGAAGCAAGGGTTACATATAAACGAAAATGATAAAATGATAAGTAGATGGGCTTCATTCACCTGGTATCTTGAAGCATATTTTCTTTACGTGTGGCTGGTTTATCTCAGCGACTTGTTCTGTGGGGCGTTCGGGTCTCTTCAATTTCGATTTGGCTTTGCCAACAATTTCCTTGATTACCTGCTCTGCCCGTCTGGCGGTTAAAGGTACACCCGCTGGCTCCATCCCTAGACTGTCTCGCGTATGGATGGAACCGCTGGAAGATTCCCCTGTAGTAACAGACACTGACTCATCAATACCTTCCAGGGCGTCCTGTGACTTGGCAGTCGCGTACAAGTGCTTGACCCACGAACGGGATAGTTGACCCCGATCCCGTAGGACAAACTTGTTGTTCGCACGCACCACAAGGAACTCGGCAAAACGGCGAAGATAGCCGGCGAAGAAGGCAAAAGTGAAGTGCGATTGTGCTTCGACATTCGTGCGCAACCGCACAATCTCCTTATGCATGCCCGTTAACAAAAACTGAGCCCAATTGTACCGCATCCCAGTTTCCAAAATCGTCCGCATGATGCGTACGGCCTCCACCCCAGAACTCCGCACCTGAGAAAGAGTTTTGGGAAACACCCGTGCTCGAAACAAGGGATGTAGTTCGTTCACCTCAACAACCTTTGCCTTCCCCTGCATTGAGAACCCCTTGGTGCCTTTCGTCACACCAAGCCAAGACTCCAGTTCACGGATCGTTTGGAGCTCTTTGTGAGACCTGTCTAACACTATGGGCAGGCCATCTGTCGGCATGCCGAATAAGTTAGAAAAGAATACAGGCGACAGATGAAACACCACCTTAACACCCTTAATCCGGGTGCTGTACTGAGAGACAGATTCATTGAAAGAGTCCACGATCCCTATCATTTCCCCAATTGAGATATTAGGACTTGGCATTATGAAAAGCTCAAGAAGGCCTGCATCATCCAGGCAACGAGTGAGGGACGGCGGGGCTTTCTTACGTAACCACTTCTGCGCCTTCTCTACTCCCCCGAACTTCATCGACAAAGTTGTCTCAGTTCGTCCGGTTGTCACAGGGTCCCCACCCAAGGGTTCATCAACTGTTAAAACAAATTAAAACAATCACATCGGTCTCACCCCAAACAGTTGAACCAATCCACTAACGCATGTAATAAATGCCACTACTCACTATTAGTGGTAGATTTCGAGATACTACCAAAACTATGAGGGAAGACCGGTCCCTCATCTGTCCAGTCCTCGTGTAGCCATCCACGAGCTTTGCACATTGCAAAGGCTCTAGAAAATTGCTCATGAAAGTGGACCATCGAACCCTTCGTCTGAGCCAGTATGGCCCCACGAAGAGTGGGAGCCGTCATAAAGGCCTCTAGAGCTGTGTGAGTGAGGGCTATCCCTTCGTCCTCAATCAGAGTCCCATCTAGGTTAGTCTTTGGCCTGAAAATAAACGCATGTTAAAACAAAAATTAACATCAAACGACGATCGATGAAGCAAGAAAGTCAAACGGTCTTACCTCGTTATTCTGTACACTGTGCTAGGAGGATTCTGAAATAGGGTGTGCGCGCGGGCAGCTATGAACAAAGTGTTGTTGATATAATCCAACCCTGGTGGCAACAGCTCCCACACACGCGTTAACGGACGTGTTGACTTGGGCCCATGAGTATTACTATCTTCATCAACAAACGAGCCCTCGTCAATGTCTTCCATGAAGACCACAACACCCTCTGCGGCTCCCGGCAGTAACGCATCAACTACATTGCGCCCAGTCACCTCATCAAAAAATGACCACATAACCACCTCAAAGTTGGTTAACAGAAAGGCCAGAAATTCGTCAGCGCCTTCCCTGAACCAGACTCCCTTATTATCCACGGTTAGAGCTGGGGGAAGATCGCCATCCTGAACGGGTCCTGCCCACGTTAAAACCCCGACAAGCTCAACCACTATGAGGAAACGTTTGTTATCCCTGCAACCAATTGCAATGAAATGAAAGTTTGCATCACAACAAAAAAATCAAAAAATAAACTAACTATTCACGCCCAGCGTATACGCTGTACACAGCATATACGCCCGTCAAACCACTTCGAAAAACACAACTTACGCCCAGCGTATACGCTATATCCAGAGCGTATACGCCTATGATGCACGCTCCAGCGTATACGCTGTACGGAGTGTGTATGCTGAACAAAACCACGATTCGAACGTAGCGTATACGCTGAAACTCAGCGTATACGCCGGGCAAACTACAAGCACTTAAACCCAGCGTATACGCTACAAAACTTAGCGTCTACGCTGACGCCCGAAATCCCCCCACGCATAGCGTATACGCTGGAGAAACCCTCAGCGTATACGCCTGAACCCGCCGTCAGCGTCAACAGACCACGCCAAAAAGTATGCAAGCGACGCGTACAGCGTATACGCTGAACAAACCCTCGGCACACGCCGTCGCAAAACACGATTTACGCCAAGAAAATACGCTGAATAACAGGCCAATAAAACGATAGTCTTACGCCGCGCAGTGACGCAGGCATGCACGCCAAAGAAACCCTCAAACCCTCTATGCTCGATCGTCTACGCCAAAGAACCAAAACAATAACAGAGACAGAGATCAAGGCTTACCCGTAGGGCGTCACGGGCCACTCCGACATCTTCGGCCTAGGCAAGCCCTGCAGCATCGCCTCCGTCTCTTCGGCGAAGGTTAGGTCAGAACCCTTCCTCCCTTGGCCTTCCACTTCTTTGCCCTTGCCCATCGCAGTGTTTACGCTGTCTAAGTGCACGCTGGGCGACTGTCTTCGGGTCTGGCGTCTACGCTGGGTTTAGTCTAGCGTCTACGCTCGGATCTCTTGGCGTCTACGCTTAGGAAGTTCACGCTTACGCTTACATAGGTCGCACCTTACGCTGTCGCTGTTGAAAATAGAACAAATGGACCCCTCATCCTTTATATAGCGCACGCTGACGCCGCCACCGCTTACGCCGTCATCGCTCCGTTTTTGTAGTTTTGCCTTTTTTTCCTTCTTTTTTGCCAAAATCTAACCAAAAAAAATTATTGTTAAAATTAATTAAAATTCAATTGAAGGCAGAGTATTACGTCCCGGTTCCTCCATGGACCCCATTTTACACGTTCGCTTAAATTACCACTGATGGCCCGGTACGGCCTTAAACTGCCATTTCCCCATCCGCTCATTGCCCGGTAAGGCATAAAACTGCCATGCGTCCAGGTGTGATGATAATCCACCATTATACACGTACACATAGTCTAAAATCGTCAAAAGACACGGAACAATCCCTTTGCTCACGCAACTCTCGGTTTATTGACAGGGATGAGCTCAATGGACTGCCAGCACCTAACCGCACCGTTAACCATCGACGGACCATATGGCGCCATTACACGAGACTTTGACAGAAACTTCATCAACTCAAGTCCACTAATGGACGACGCGGTCGTTGCCTCAACACAGCAAACAACAGACAATTACCAAGGCATGACAAAGTTTTGTGACATAGAAGCTGAAAACATCACTGAAAACCCGTTGGTTGAAACCCCCATTACTATGCCTGATGGGGAAGTTAAAATATTAAAATTAAGCACGCTATTACAACCACGCATGGCTCAAGACATTCAGAATGTGCTTAGGGAAAACATGAAAGCATTCGCTTGGTCTTACACGGACATGCCCGGGCTAGATCCTAGGATTATCCAACACAACATCATTCTTGACCNTGCCCAGCATCGATCAACTCGTTGATTCGACTGTCGGACACGCCTTGTTGTCCTTTATGGATGGCTTTTCGGGGTATAACCAAATACGCATAAACCCTGAACACCAACTCCGGACTACCTTCATGACCCCATGGGGAACTTTTTGTTACACAATGATGCCCTTTGGTCTCAAGAACGCTGGGGCCACTTATCAAAGAGCCATGACGTTCATCTTAAGTGATTATATGCTACGGTCGCTCAACGACTATGTACATGACATTGTGGTCAAGTCAAAAACAATCGAACAACACGTACAAGATCTCGACTTAGTCTTAAAACGTTGTCTAAAATATGAGCTAAGGCTTAACCCCAAAAAATGCGTCTTCGGCGTCAAAACAGGTAAGATGCTCGGATTCATAGCCTCTGAAGCAGGGATACGAGTGGACCCTGATAAGGTCAAGGCCATTACCAATATGAAACCACCCAGTAACCTCACCGAACTTCGAGGTCTACAAGGTCGATTGCAGTTCATTAGGCGTTTCGTAGAAAAATTAACGGACAAACTAATACCTATGAACCACCTGTTGCGTAAAAATGTCCATTTCGAATGGACTCCGCTGTGCCAGGAAGCCTTTGAAAATATCAAAACAGCACTTGTCCAACTGCCTACGATCTACCTGCCCCAAAACAACAAACTGTTTTACATTTACCTTGCCACTTCAGAATCGTCCATCGCGTCTATGCTCTACCAGAAACGAGATGACGGAGCTGAAGTCCCTGTATATTACTTGAGCCATGCCTTAGTTGCTCATGAGAAGAAGTACAACGACATGGAAAGGTCATGCTTAGCTTTGGTCTTTTTGCTAAGAAAATGGCGACATTACCTCTTCCGTAATCAAGTTTACATAATCTGTAAGGACAATGTACTGCGAGCCATAACAGGAAATATTTACGAAACAAGTCGAATAGCCCAGTGGAAAGCCATGATAGCCGAATTCGACCTGTACTACGTAACACAATCATCAGTCAAAGGTCAAGCCATAGCGAATCAAATGGCTGCATCACCAACGCATGACCAAGTGATCGTAGAGCCTAAATTCCCCGACAAAAGTATAAACACGATAGATACAGTGCCTGACGACTACGATGCTCTTTTAAACTTTGATGGAGCATCCACCTCTCGAGGAGGAAGCGCTGCCACTATCATCACTTATCCCTCCGGGGAGATCTGACCCTTTGCTTATCGTTTCGATTTTCACTATACTAATAACATAGCAGAGTACGAAGGTCTCCTTAGAGGTCTCGCGACAACACTGGCTTCAGATATCACACAGCTCATAATCAGAGGGGATTCACAGTTGGTTGTAAACCAAGTTACAGACGTTTACACGTGTAAAGCTCAACATCTACAACCATACTGTGACTTGGCGAAACACTTAATGAAACGATTCGAAAACATTGATGTGCAACACGTCTCTCGAAACGATAACACCATCGCGGACGTGTTAGCCACATTAGCGCTAAATATATCACCTGACATGTTCCATGCCTTACCGAGCTCTGTAACCAACTGTGCTAAACCAATAATCGATACTCCTGACATATTGCCGATTGCCTCTGTTAGCTCAACACGCGCAGTGGAATGGTATGATGACATAAAAGAGTACCTTCTACGCGGCGAAGCACCACGCCACCTAACAAACGCTCAGAAAGACGCAGTGCGAAAACGTTCTAGGCAATACACCTTGGTAGGGGACACACTATGTCGTAGATCCTACGAAGGCATATTGCTAACATGTGTAAGTAGTAATGATGCCAAAACAATTGTTGATCAAGTACATGAGGGACTATGTGGAGGACACATAGCACCAAAAGCCATGGCCACGAAAATAAGATGCTTAGGCTATTATTGGCCACACATGGAATACGACTGCTCCTCCAAAGTCAAAACATGTATCATTTGTCAAAAACATAGTAACTTAATACATGTACCGCCAAACGAGTTGCACACAGCACAAATAACATGGCCTTTTCAGAAGTGGGGATTGGACCTTATCGGCCCGATAACACCCTCATCCTCTGCAGGGCATGGTTTCATCATAACCGCTACTGAATATTTTACGAAGTGGGTAGAAGCAGCTCCCCTTCGAAAAACGACTTCTAAACACGTGTGCAACTTTATCCTAGAAAACATTGTAACCCGCTTTGGCACCCCTTTGGCAATTATCACTAACAACGGGCCGCAATTCAGCAATGCCGAAACAAAAATGTTTTGTGACAGTTTAGGGATCAAACACTCGTTTTCCTCCCCTTACTACCCTCAAAGAAATGGGCAAGTAGAAGCAACCAATAAGACGATCATAACGATACTTAAGAAGATGCTAACCCAAAGTAAACGAAGATGGCACGAACAATTGGTGTATGCATTGTGGGCATACCATACTACACACCAGACTTCGACAGGTAAAACTCCGTATAGTCTGTTTTACGGTTCAGAAGCAGTTTTACCTTTAGAATTGCAGGTACCATCTTTAAGGATCACACTCTCCGAACTCCTCGATGATGGTCAAAACAATGAGCTACGGCTCATTGACCTTGACTCAGTGGAAGAAGAACGTGTACGCGTGCTCGAGCAGATCGAATGGTACCAAAAGCAACAACGATAGCGACATCGGCATGACATTAACAAACGCCCAATCCGCGAAGGTGATCTCGTACTCAAAGCTGTTCGGGAACACCCGGACAAATTCTCAGCCAACTGGGAAGGGCCTTACATGGTCATCAAAGCATTTGACAATGGTGCATTCAAGTTAGCTGACACCGAAGGGAACGAGCTCGCTAATCCGACAAATCACTTGTACCTAAAACCGTTCTATGTCTGAACACAAACTCAGGTACGTGCAAGTCCTGGGGTCACGACTATAAACTGATACCACAGCTCGTCCTGGAATCATGACAATAAACTGATACCACAGAACAGTCCTGGATTATGACTTAAAACTAATACCACAGTGTCTGCAAAGATGATAAACTAGCACCCGTCCACAAACTACCATCGTTACAACCATCAGGGTCCGCCATGACTATAAACTAGCTTGCCTCTTCATAGTCCGCTAAGACTAAAAACTGGCAATGTACCATCTGTCACGACGCTAAACAGGCAATGTCCAACGGGTTATGACATAAAACTAACCCACGACAGTCTGCCAAGACTATAAGCTGGCAAGTTCACATCCGGCACATCACTCCGCCGCCATGCTCATTCATCGCCCGCTTCATTGCACCACTTGCTGTCAGTCACCATCTTCAGTATTGCTTTCATCTGCATACAGTACCTGTCGTTCTCCAGAACCTCTGCACCATCGGCCGCCATGTAAGTCTAAGCTCATCTGTTCACTCACGGTTTTCTTGTCTCCTTGGAGTTGTGTTTGCAGGATGACACCTGGAGGCTTCGCACAAGAGTACGCTTCATCACGAGCAGCAAGATAAGACACTGTTCGTGGCATACATGGCACGACGAAATCAAACCATTCACTAGTACATCCCCATTTACTGATAAAATTCCCCTATCAATCCGTCGACACACTTTATCCCAACATCCCCTTGATACACCCAGTATACTTAAAACACCGTACCGCTTTCAAGAAGCCGCAACATGCCGCACAGCACTTGCGCATGAGTACACAAGCAAAGAAAAGTTGACAGCACAAAACAAAAAAAAAACTCAGTACTCATGTCCAAAGTGCTCCAAAAACATCCAGTTGCATGGCTGTGGCTCCTTGCCAACAGGTTCCCCTGAACACTAAACATGGGCCCTGTTCTCCCAAAGAATGTAACACACCCTCCTGTGGCTTTGGCCTCGCCAACAAGTTCTCTGGAAAAAGAACCAAGAGCCTTGTTCTGTCAAAGAACGCACACTGCATGTCTGCACTCCGCATCTGCCAAAACCTGGCTATGGACAAGGATCAGCATGCCGCATACCGAAACATCCCCTTTCCCTAGTTAATCTCCTGGACCGATCATCAATCCCCGCAACTTCCCTAATCTCCCAGATACAAAACTCCCCATTCCCAATCCTATGTACTACTGAACATGGTGCGATGATGTCTCGTCCAAGGGGCAGCAGACAAGGTCTCTATCAAGTTGCTTGTGGTGTTTTGTACTTCTTTGTCGACGCTTCTCGGGTCGATTCCTCCAAGCATCAACAAAGAGGGGCCAATGAAACATCACAAAATTTGGAGCTCAGTACTTGTCCGACACCAAACCAGACCCTGGCACTTCAGGGTATACGCCCAACTCTCCAGCGTATATGCCCAACACCAGCGTATACGCCCAACTCTCCAGCATATACGCCCTACACCAGCGTATACGCCTAACTCTCCAGCGTATACGCCCAGGTACTGCAAATGCACACGCTCGACGACAGGATTTCTAATGACAGCATGAAGATAACGCCGAAGAGTAACGATTGAAGCAAGTGGACATGCTTCGGCGTATACGCCCGGCGTGTACGCCCAGCATCCATCAGCGTATACGCCCGACGTGTACGCCCAACATTCACCAGCGTATACGCCCAACGTATACGCCCAGCGCTCCATCTCCACCTAGTTCACGCCTAGCATTTTCAGCGTATACGCCCAACGTATACGCCGACCTGATGCGGCGTATACGCCCAACAGTTGTAACATTTTGTATGTGTAAAGTGTATGCACCTGGTCAATGCGCCACGTGTCTCCCATCCCGAGTCTAGCGTAACAACCTGTATAAAACCCCCATTTTCCCACTTCACCAAGACGGTTCGCAAAATCCCAGAGCACCCCAAAGAACATTTACGCTGCGCAAAAGAGCAGAAAACCTTCTTACACTGGGAAGCCCTGCACGCTGCGGATCTAGTCTCTTACGCTCCGCCCATCCTACAAACTGTCCGAGTCACCTATGTGTACGCTAGGGCTTTTCATCCGCCTTGTGTTCCCACAACTGCGTTAGACCGGTGCACTGTACTCTTGACTCTGTAATTCCATCGTTTCATTTGCTGCAAGTTCTTTTACAGTTTTACGTCAATTTTGCCCACGCCTCGTTTACGTTTGTTTACGCTCGCGCTTCGTTTGCATCCGTTTACGTTTTACGCTATTTTTGTTGTTTACGTCTGCACGCCGTTTACGCATAACCCAGCGTATTAGCGCTTTGCGTACGCGTGGGGAAATCCTTGTCTGATCCGTGTGCGGACCACCCAAGGTACTCTGCCTTTGTCACATTCCATCTTGCCCTCAGGCAAAGGTAGGGTCTTCTGTATGCGTCCTGCGATCCCGCGGCCTCTGTTTTTCCTTCCAGCCAGAGACCGACGATTTCAGGCGGTACAGTATGTTTGTCATGTTGGTCATGTTACATATATGATTTCATGTGTCATACTCAATACACTCCTAACCCGTAGGCTAACAAGTGATGTGCACTTAGTCTATGCATGTAGGTGCTATGAATGTTGAGGTGTAGTCCATCTTAGATCCACTCTAGGATATCTAGCTACTTTTGGACTCAAGATTTGTGTCAAATAGTGCTTTGCTAGAGTAGTGCTTACATAGGCCCTACTTGTGGGACAAGCATTGAGCTTATGGATCATGATCTTTTTTATAATAAATCTACATGTTCATTTAGAGGATGATAGATCTATGTTAGAAAAGGTTGCTTTATTAAAGTTAAGGGAAAACAACAAAGAGGTAGACTAGGTTCAATACCACCTCCCTCCCCCAAACACACCCCATCTCTAACAAAGAGGTAGACCTAAACAATTTCTGTCATCATTTTCTCTTAGATCTTCCTCTCCTACAAAACTTCATATTTTGCCAAAGCTTTTTATTATTCTCTTGAATTATTCTGATATTTTATGCTAAAACAAGGATGATGAAAGTGATGCAAATGTTACTAGAACTAGTATCATTCTCCTTGCTAATAATTAATTTTTCAAAGCATTATTTTAATTCTAAGTTTGTTCACTGGGGTAAACATCCCTAAAATTGAAATTTTTTTACTTTCTATGTTGTTTTCCTATTTGCTACTTAATGTTAAATATATAATATATTCTAAAATTTTTTACTTGTTATTAATATTATTATATCCAAGATTTGGATATTAATGTAAAGAACGATATTCAAGATTAGAAATGAATGGTAGCTAATAATTCATATAGCTAGCCCCATATTAGTTGGGATGAGGTTCGGATGATGATAATGATAATCTATGTAATTATTTATAAGAGTCCATGAAAGTATTGCTCAACTAGTCTACTTATTTTAAAGGATAGACACACTAAATTAGGGACCAGAGTTTAAACTAACTTTGAGTTTGATATCTTTATAAAGGCTACCAAGGTGAAGGCCAATCGATAGGAAAATTAATGAAAATTTAGATAAATTTAATGTTGGGCAAGGTATTTTAAAGACCTTAATAAACTAGAGTTTAAACTTTTGCAATGCCTATGAAGATAAAAAGTTAACAAATATGAAAATAAAAAACTTAAAAATTTATTTTTAAGGACAAGTTATTTTTTTAAGATGTTAATAAATTAGAGTGTGTTGTTTTGTTTATTTTTTTTCTAGTATAGAGAGAAAGGGTGTTGGAACACTATATATAACCTAAGACATATAGATGACATAATAATTTCTCAGCACTTCTATGGAATATAAAAGTACCAATGATATGAGTTTAACTAACTATTAACAACATTTAACAAGATATTAGCATAGTTATATATTTCCAATATATATGTATAATTTGTCAAACAGAATCTTTTTTTTTTTGTAGACGAATAATAAGATATTTGTATCAAATATTTTAGGACCTTTAGACAAAGAATAAGATTTATGAATTAAAATTTTCATAACTTCAATGAAGAACGAGATTTGTGTATCAAAATTTTCATGATGGGATGAGGAACAAGATTGTTGCATTATCCATGGTAAGTTGTCACTCATGCCCATATTTGCTAGGTTTGTTAAAGTTTAAAGAAAAAACGGATTCAATATATACTAAATTTTCAATCATTTGTTACTTCTTGTTATGGTTTATGGATGAAAATATTTATTTGAGCAAAACCAATCTATAATAGGTAGTTGGCCTCTGGGCCAAACTAAAACCAATAATGCTTATGAATATAAAGACTCGTTAATATGAAAATTGATAGAAATTTTGACAAAACCAATAATGCTTATGAATATAAAGACTCGTTAATATGAAAATTGATAGAAATTTTGACAAATTCACTTTGCCCCCAATATTCTTGAGTACTTTTGAGAAATGGTTGACAAGGATGCTACTCATTAACCTACACAAAAACAAAAAACAAAAACAAAAACAAAAACAAAACAAAAACAAAAAACAAAAAACAAAAAATACTATTAAAAAATCCCATCTAGAACAATCAATGTACCTAGCTACCTAGTAAAGAATTACAAAATTTCTTTTATGCAACCTTCCAAAAGTATCTTTCATTCATGGAATGTCTAGGGGAGAAAGTGATGTTTAGTTGGGTGATTCTCTAAGTGATAGATCAATAGAGTCCACTCATTATACTTGGAAAATTGTTTGGTTTCACTTAATACTATGGAGGTTTACTATGACTAATCTTAGGATTCAACTTGGGCCCACCATTTCTTTTGATTTTTTAAATTCTACTTAAAGTTCATAAATGGAGGTGTAATTTCCTTAGAATATGTAATGTAGCATATTTGGTTGCCTCATACTCCTAGTCAAGCATATTTGGTTGCTCAATACTCTACATGCCAAATCGGTAGAGTTTGCCTATTATATTTTAAAAATTGTTTGATTTCACTTAATTTTATGGAGGTTTACCCAGATGAATCTCTAGATTCATGTTTGGCCCACCATTTCTTTTGTTTTTTTGATTCTATTCAATTTTCATGGATGGAGTTGCAATCTGCTAAGATTCATGAATCTGTGAACTCAACATCTACTAATTGAATGTCTTGAGATTCACCCAACCAAATAGCCTTAAAAGTTGAAAGTGTTAGAACCCAAAAAAACTTAAGAAGCCACATGCTTTAATTCACTGGAAAAAGAGAAAAGTTCCTAAACATAGACAAAGTTAATCTAAAAGGAAAGATTCAATGTCATATTTAATAGGAAGTCAATCGAGTTTTCATTGTTTAGAAACTTTAAGCTTGCCTTTTAAATGAATAGGTTGCAAATTAGAACTTTCATACAACTACCACACACCACACACCCTGGATTAGGTGTATTTGGCCTCAACCATAACCTTCACCATTTATAGCATATGCTAAAACAGGGAAAAAATTTCCTCGGCAAACTAAGCATCCCGACGGGCATTGGCAATTGCCGAGGTATTAATTAATCTCGAAAGGGCAAGAAGCATAAAATATTCAATCTCCACAAACATTAGAGATTACCAACGTAAGCTGCCGGCATTTTCCAAGCATCTTCCAAGCGGAGTGCAAGGCAGGACCTTTGGCAGCTCCTTGTATAAGAAAATGAATACCACATCACAGAAACAGACAAGATCCACTGGATCCGTTGCAGGCAGCAATGGAGCATTCACGACTTTCTTCTGCACTAATGTAGTCTTCTCAGCCCTATTTGTTTTGCCTGTGAACCTTTTGCAGCAGACGAAATCTGGCTTCGCTCCTATTTCTTCAAAGAACTGAGGTCTGGGTTGCAGAGTTGACAAGGATTCGATTGGTTGGAGTTTGGTTCTTTCACCGAGTTACGCTCTGCTGTGCTCTTTGCAGAAACTTAGAAACTTTCACAGTGCGTGGAATTTTTCTTTCTCTGGATCCTCAAATTATGGCATCTTATATTTCAGCATCATCGTCTTGATTTGATCGACCCAATTCACAGCCGCGACATCATATGTATCTTCGATCTTGACAGATACGTTGTTGGGTTTGCTCTGTTTCATCCTTCATAGAACCACTCCGTAGCTCTACTAACCACGTTTACACAGTAGCTTATGTGGTAGAGATAATTTCGATCTTGCAGAGCCATCTTTTAGAGCCAATCTTTTGTTCTACAAATCTCACCTATGACCTGACGTGATAAGCATATTTGATGAAACCTCCATTTGGATTTGGATGGAGCCCTCTTTTTATGAAATCAAGGTTTTCTTCCTAAGCTCAACTATTTGTTCTAATGTCGATCCTATATCAAACCGAAACTAGTCCTTAAGCTCTGTAATTCCATCTCTGATATTCTCAACTTAACTAGCAAGTAGAAAGAGTGTATTCTTGAGACAGTTAGAACTCGTGTAAGCTCTACCTTTGATACTTAACGCAGCTGCTCCACATGAAGTTCGGGTCAAAACCCTAGCTCTGAAACTTCATGAGCTTAATGGAGTAGGATATTTTTGGATTGTTCACTCCGCTTTTAAAACTCTTTACCATAAAGACTTTAAGCTTTTACAGAATCTCTGTTGGGACTTCTCCTAAATTTTATCTCGGCTTAGAGTTTGTTTCCACACTAACATGATGCAACAAATTTTGCTCAATCTCATCGCACGAGTAATTGGTTTGTGAAAGTCAAAGGAATCATGCAAAGAAATAAACCTATTAATCCAAGCTCTATTGTTGTTTTGAGAAAGTAGCTATTGTTGAACTTAAGTACTAAAACTTCATCCATGCTACAGCTCTTATCATAATTTGAATTTTAATCTTTAAAACTTGAAATCACAATTAGGGCTTGAGCTTTCTATTCCTCTAACTGTAAGCCCTGAATTTTTTTGAAATACAGTCTCCTTTTATGAAAAAGTTGAGCTAATCCAAACCATCAGAAATCCAAGACTTAAGCCCTACTCTATTAATGGCTGAAATGTCACAACATATCTTGCCCTCCTCCTTAAAGATCAATGTGCTAAACTGCCAAAATGGAAAGCTTTTCATTACTCTAATGACATAACATACAATGATACAATATTGAGTTTTAAAAGAAAATACTTTTTTAGGGAAAAGTACCATCAAACTTGAGGCTTGATAGTATAAAAACCCCATGCATCCTTAATGTTATGCACAATATATACATATTTCTAGCTATCTAGAATTTAGTTGAGTGGTGGAAAGAGAATGGTGACCATGATCTTCCTTGTGTTGACCTTTTGGTATGTCAAAACCTTAAGGACTAAAGACTCAAGGAAAACAAGATTTAAATCTAGAATGCTTGTTGTTGACAATGTGTTTAGAGGAACACAAGGACTAAAGACTCAAGGAAAACAAGATTTAAATGAGTGAAGATCTTATAAGATAGCATGAGAACATGAATGAGCATGGACTAAAACCAAATACTACAAATGAAACAAAAATTCTCCAAGGACTCTAAAGAAGTAAAATTAAAAAGAGAAAGACTTAGAACCAAAGTTCAAAGAGTTCAGGAGACGTCTCCAACAGATAGTAGACATCTCTCCATAAATATGTCCCACTTTAGAACGAGACGTCTCTCCATACTTAAGGTAGATCTCAAGTAGATGTCCCAACTTTGAAGGATATGTCTACACTAGTTGTTGGGTAGCTGTTGCATGAATTCTAAGGCATTTTTGAAAACTTCAAACCTATAAGAAAACATCAAATTCTTGGGAATTGTGTAAATGTTATCAACATCAACGTAATCATTTTCATATCTATGCTCTTATATTCTTATACTTTATTGTCACATCATTTGCTCGGTTGTATGTTAATTGTATGTTGAATTGAGCTTCAACAACAAGAATTTGTAATTGTAGTTACATTCTTTCCTTGTATTTTTTTTCTTTTTCTTGTTGTCCTATGGGGTTTATGTGCTTCTTGCAAGAAGGCATCCATGTTGAGCTTGTTGGGATCCTGTAGGATTGAGTGGTTTTGTAATGCCAAAACACTTTGGAGCAAAACTCAATTTTATAAAGGTATTGGGACCCTGGAAACCACATTTTAAGCTTGCTAAGACCTTACGAGGTTAAGATATTTCATAGTTATGAAACTCTCGGTAGCAGAGCTCAAATCTTATAAGGTTGTGGCATCCTCTAAACCACATTTTAGAAAAAACAAAGTCTAGAAGTATGCAAGGAATCTACCCTCCGAGTGTGAACTACCCAAGTTGGGGAACCACGTAAGTTTTGGTGTGTTTTATGTAACAGGTTTGATTTCAAGTTGGGAAACTTATTCAACTAGTCTTCTAAGTTCTCAATTCTCACCTTGAAACCTTCCTTTCAAAAGCTCTATCATATTTAATTTTAGTTACAACTTGACTATCTTCTCATCTTCTTGATTTGGATTTTTCTCTTTAGCTATGGCCATTCTACTAATTCATTTAGCTAATTTAGCCTTTCTTGGGAGACAAGACTTAGATAATTATTTGTAAACTATCTTAAGGATATCATGGCAGTTTGGGAATCTCAGTAACATGACTCCTTGCCATCTTGGTGGATTTACTTGTGGTGGATTTGCCATCTTGTTGAGATTCCTTCTTATGGTTGGACTCTTGAATTTTTCTCACTCTACCCTAAAGGTTAGTAAGCTAGACAAAAGAGGTGATCCGTTAGACAATTTAATTTTCACTCCACTATTTATCCCTAATACAAAAAACTTTTCCTTATCTTCCTCTAATTAATGATCAATCTCATTATCAGAATACTCCATAGGACTTTTAAATTCTTTAGATTTATAAAGTTGTTCACTCGTAAACCAAGCAATAGCTCTTGCCCTTCTTCTAATGCAATAAAGAACTGTTGGTGACTACTTTGGATCACACTAACTTGTTAATCTTTCCTTAACCATAAGAAACTGATAGTGGGTAAAAGCTCTATTTGGCATTAATGTTGTCCTCTTCCTCATGACAAAAATCACAAGGATGAGGGTTCTTTCAAACTCAAGTTTAGATTTTTGCTGATCTCTGGAAACACTAAGATCCAAATACCTCTAAATAAACTTAGTGGTTTTAAAGAAAACTGGTTATAGAGAAAACTATATGTATGAGCTCTAGTTTGATATAAACTTTACAATATCATGTCCAGAGTTACTTCTTTGAGCTTTCATGATAACTTTGTGCTTTAATGACAACTTTGCACTCTCTGCTCTAAGCTTTGATGGAAATTCTACGCTATCCTTCTCTTTATTTTAGTCTTTAGCTCTATTTGTTGATGTAGCCTTTTTTTTCTTCATGCTGATGTGGATGAATGATTTTAGGGCTTCTTCGTAGGGCTAATATTATGTTCTATGTGTTATGCCTCATCCCCCACTGAGCTAGATTAAAAAAAATGCACATGTGCATGAAATATAACCTTTTGTGGGCCTAGGATGAGCTCTAATGTGGCTTGTAAAACTATTTTGTTACTTGTGTATAGTCAATTTTTAGCTTTACAAACTAGTAATATATTTCTCCTCAAATTCATTGATGTGGTAGGGATGAAAATG
>MNCI01020850.1:458484-511725 GCA_015680685.1 Gnetum montanum | reverse complement strand
CGCGTCACTAGGAAAGCAGTAAATAACATTAATTAAACCTATCCATGCACTGCAAGGTTTATCCACAAAGCTTGTCTTTATTGTCGTACACAACTTGCGTTCAGGTACAAAGCTACTCGAATAAAGAACCATTCAGTTGGGGGACTCCTACTGCGGGCACATGGAAAATATTCTATCTCTGGGGTGATCAATCCGCCAGAGCTTCGCTACTTTACGCCTATCATTCGAAATGAGGGGAGTGCCGCCTCTTATTTATAGATATGACGGCGGACCGCGATATTGCGTACGTGATATCGCGGCTTGTGCAATCCGCGTCTCATCACCATTCTTAGATGTTATGGTGAATGTCAAATATTCATAACATTTAACATTATTCCTAAACAAAATAACAAGGAAAATATAGAAGAAAATGAAAATATGTTTTATTAATATGGAATAATATATTTGGGTTATACTTTAAGGGTTTCTGGGGATTATCTTACTTTGACATCTATTCTGTAGAGACAATTCAATATTGCCACCATGGTTAGGCCTATAACCAACCAAAAGGAATGACTAGTCACCTTCTTATATCACTTTACTCCTTTCTTATTACTCACCTATACCAGCTTCAAAACTCCATGATGATACAATCGTTAATACCAAGCTATGAATACCTTAGGTTAAACCCCCAAAGGTTACCTCAAGAGACATGTCCATTATTACAATGCATCCTTTCATATCTTAATTACAACTTGTCCTTTTGGGTCTTATTATAATAATTACAACATTTTCTATGAAGAGACATCATTGTTGTTATGTAATGTCACCATTTAAGAATGAGGATGTGACAATAAGAGAGATGTTAGAATGTACTAGCATTAACAACTAGCAACATACAATATATTATTAACATAACATATTAAGTATATATCCTTATGCTTAAGGACCAAACATAAGAAAATAAATAACAAACCTAAGATTTGAGTTTCAAAACACCGAGGTATTACACATTGATTTGATGTAATGATCTCTTGCCTTAGGTTAAATAGGAAGGTATTAGAGAAGATTTGTATTTAGTGGTGTTGGGTTCAAAGCCTAATACTAGCATCCCCTATCAACTTGAAGGCATGTTCCAAGAAAATAATGTAATCAGAATTCTCTATAAAAAAAGCATCAACAAATTACATTTCTTGATATTTATGTGTTAATGATAGACTATCAAAGTAAATCAATGACAAATTCACACACTTGGTATAATATGCCTACAATGATGGTTCTTAGTTTCAAATAATGTGTGAAAGGTTATAAACTCAATGGCATAATTAACAATATGAAATAGAAATTGGATTTATCAAACATGTTTTATAATTTCTTTTATGCTTTTTTTTTTATATAACTGAGCATAGCCCATTGTAATTAAACCTATCACTTAGTTTTCTAACCAACTCATAATATAAATATGACGTTAATACATAAGAATACATAAATGATTCTTTGTGATGTTAATAGATAAAGAATACATAAATGATTCTTTTTTAAATAAAAAATGCATTTTAAAAAAAATTTGATGCCTTATAAAATGATCATCACTGATGTTACAGTGCCATCTTTAAACAATGAGGTGTTAGCCTAGTGGTATAGGTCTTAGCTTGGTAACCCTAGGTCATAGGTTCGATTCTACTCAATAGCATTGTGTTATAAACTTCTATAAAACACCTCATTGTTACAACAAGATAATAAGGATTGACCCAATGGTATGAGTACCTAGCCCTATGCTCCCCACTCTAAAGAGAAGGGAAGGGCCATTGTGTGAGTTAAAAAGGCTAAAGCCTCCCAACAAGCCTACATATTCTTGTGATCCTGTTCATAAGGAATTAGGGCAATGTAGTTCTACAAGGGGTGTTATTGATGGTTAAGATAACATGGAACCCATAAGGATTTTCACACTTCCTTGACTCTTGATTTGAAGAGAAATAACCTTCAAACCACCAATAAGGATGCTTTGTTACAATTCAAGTACCCCCTTCTCTACACATGGTTGTGTGTGTGTGTGTTTTTTTTTTTTTATAAATTTTTTTTGAATGTTGAAAATCGCTCATCACTACAAAAAAATGCTACACTCACGGTACTCATACATCTTTAGGTAAATAGCCCAAGCACTCACACATCTTTCAAGTGAATAACCCAAGTATGCATAAGTGCACACAAAAATTATTGAATAATGTGTAGCTAAATTATTCTCTAGGTTACTTGAAAATTGGACTATATATCTTGAGGTATGCCTATGTTTTAACTATTTTAAGTTCCAACGATAAAAAGTAGACAAAATATATATGATTCTTAAGCCAAAATTTTCTTGGTTAAAATTAACACTAGTTTAGCTATATATTTATAATATATATCTATGGCCGAGAGAATCTTATATATTTTACAAATTAATAAAATCTCAAATTGATTCATTGAAAATTGATCTTCATATTGAAAACCAAAATCAAAATGATTGTGCCTTATTCAATAATAATTCTTGTGAAAAGTTCTATTAATTTGATTCATAGTGTTTTTTTTCCATGGCGTGGACTTTACATAGTGTTTTTTTCCATGATGTGGACTTTCCATTATGGTTTTTTCCATTGCGTTTTTCTCCATCATGGGATCTTACGACGTGGCATGTGATGTGGAGGGTGACAAAATACACTCCCCCCTCCCCCCATCATGCCAGACTTATTGGCCTCTCAGCCAAAATAAAACTAGTTTAGCTATATATTTATAATATATATCTATTATTTGGCCAAGAGAATTTTATATATTTTACAAATTTATAAAATCTCAAATTGATTCATTGAAAATTGATATTCATATTGAAAACCAAAATCAAAATGATTGTACGATATTCAATAATAATTTTTGTGAAAAGTTATTAATTTGATTCATAGTGTTTTTTTCCATAGTGTGGACTTTACATAGTGTTTTTTTTTATAACGTGGACTTTCCATCATGTTTTTTTCCATTGCGTTGTTCTCTTTCATGGGATCTTATGTGGCACATGATGTGGAGAGCTACAAAATACACTCCCCCTCCCCCATCACTCTCGGCCAAAATGAAAAAGTGCGTGCATACCAACCTCAATTTTCTTTACTTTAAAAGAAATATATGCTTAAGTTAACCGTATTTTACAGTTTATTGTATTTTAGGAATATCTTATGAAAATAATTGTGTACAAGTAAGTATCCCAATTTCTTGTAGATCAAAGGTTGGTTTGACGGCATCAGGAATTCAACCGCTGCTCTGGACTGTGGAAATGGAGTCAGAAGCTGGAATGTCGGGGAAGTACCGGATTGAGTAGTGACGAGGGACAAAAGAAACGAAAAATAGTATAGTTAGTATCCGCCAGCGGGCAGCCGATACCTCTCCAGCACCTACAATTTGTGCTCTCATCTCATCATTTCTAACTGAAGTGAAACGTTGCTGCGTGCCAGCAGCACAGCTAATATTTGGCATTCGAAATCGCAATATATCATGCTATCAGTATGATTAGTAAAATACAAAATGAGATGTTCGTTGACAAGAAAATGAATGGATTGATTACAGTTTATTCATCTAAAGTTGAGGTGGTTGTTTTTTAAGTTTTAGATTGGAGCCTGGTGCAATTATTGGAAGAGGTTAGACTTGCAGTCATCTATCAACTTTCCTAAGATCTTGCCTCATCTATCAACTTTCCTAACATCCGGCTTTGTGAGGATTTTTTATTAATATGAAGGCAGTGCTTCAAATTCAGGGTACCCTGACGCTGAACAGTTGAATATACGGCACAGGGTATTCTAAGGCCGTAATAAATCTAGTTCCAGTTCACAAATGCTGGAAGTGGATGAGAGCATGGGCTTTTTCCAACGACGTTATTCCTGGGAATAAATTCTAAAATCGTTGGCTTCCTTTGACTGTTTCCGCGAAGTGCATTTTGTCCGGCCGATTTACTTTGTCTTTTACCAGGTATCTATTCTTGTTCATCTTCACGCAGACGCAGCGCATCTTATCTGTTTTTGCTGTTGTTATTAGCTGCATATACGAATGCTTTCGTTCATATAAAATGCGATTCCGTGCCACAAGAATCAGCATCCATTGATGAGTTGCAGGATTATAAAGCGTTCAATTTCAACAGTGAATTCCCTCACGCCCTTTCGGTGACCTCTTTCGCTCCGAGCGCAGCGAATACTAGAGTTAGCAACCTTAACATTACGGTCTGAGTTTCATTGTTGTTTTTTTTTTTTCGTTTTTTTTATTCTCATGAACAACTTGCATCAGATTCATTAACATTATTGAAGATCAGAAAGTTGCGGCGCTGTGACTTTATTTACTTAAAAATAAGGATTTTTTAAAGTGTGTTCGAAGCAGCCATCTAATTAGAAAGTATGTGTCCGAGCTTCACATTGGTGCGGTGATACTTTTTGATAAGAATGTTTCCTCTTCCCTTTCCTGCATCATCCTAGCTTAAGCAAATGTTTTGTAATTATTCATAGTTTTGAAATTGTTCGAGTTTTATTTGCTTATACCGTGTTACATCTGGAAGTATTAATATTCATACCTGTACAAGGCAGACTAATTCTTCCATTTGCAATAAAGATACGAGCTTTGTAATTTCTTGGTCATCATGGAATTCCACTACGGTGTTGTTTCTTTGATAAAATGACAAAATATCAATAAGGAGCAAAAGAAGGTAACATCTGTCTGAGTTTGAGACTTTAAGATAAATTGAATGATGTATGTCAACAAGAAGTTGTGAATATTTCCTCGATGCTAATGGATCATATTATTGCTACATGATACTTCTTCTTTAGCAAATTTCACTTTTATCTTTTTCTATGGATTTGTTCTTGGTTTAAGTCGATCTTGTTTTGGCTGATGCCATTGAAGTTGTATGTTCTTATTTTGGTTACAGTCATTTAATCTATTAATTTCATTTGAAACAAGATACGAGTTTTATGAAATTGTCAACACCATGGAATTATGTTACAGATAAGATAACCTGCAAACTTAAATGGATTGCAACAAGAGGAAGATAGTGGTGGCACAGGATGGGAGGGGACAGTTTAAGACAGTGCAGGAGGCCGTGGACGCGGTGCCATTTCGCAATTGCGAGAGAGTGATAATTGAAGTTCTGCCAGGCACGTACAGGCAGCCTGTGCACATTCCCAAGACCAAGAACTTCATCACGCTTTATGGATTCCGTCCAGAGGATACAATTCTTACATGGAACAACACCGCCTCTTGTATAAATCATCATCAGCCTGCTTCCCTCATCGGCACCGGGACCTTTGGTTGCGGAACTCTGATTGTCCAAGGAGAGGATTTTATTGCCGAGAACATTACCTTTGAGAATAGCGCTCCTCAGGTGTGCCATAATTTCTTTGATACAACTATACGTTCTATGCTACTCACAGACATAAACCGAAGCAATAATAAAACAAACATATAGAAAACATGAATAACAATATAAATGATGGCAATACTTTTTGAGTCCAAGAGTACATGTAAAACAGTAAGACTGCTAGTACGATCTTGTTCAGATGCTTTTCTTTACGCTTAATTCAACGGATGACAAACATTTTGATCTCCTTTGGCTCTGCCACACCGATACCGAGCCGCCAATGGTTAACAAAACCACCATTGGTATGGCGAATCTCTTTTACTGGGGCCCAATGTTTGTTTTTCCACCCTGCCTTCCTGGAGTACAGAGTGTTCGCTAACTAGATACGTTCTGTATGTAAGGATATGAAGCTATGAACCAAAGTATAGGAGTTGGCCTCGGGGAGTGGAGTAATCAACATGTCATACATTAGGCGCCATATGTTGGTGATGTCCTCGTATTCAGGATCTGATACTTTAAACAACAAGGGGTAAGGGGCTCCTTGTAACGACCCACATTTTTTTTAAGTTCATGTTCTGATGTTTGTGAGATAAATTGTGAGTAGACTTTGTTGTGATTATGCATATGGTTTGGTTCTGATTTGTGGGTTTACATATGGATTTATAATTATGATAGACTTGAGTGGTGTTAGCCATGCACTTGTGATTTATGTGCTTTGAGGCCAATTTGTAAATTTATCTATGATTTGATAATGGTGATGGATTTGAGTGTTGTTGATATGCTCATGCTTATGATTTGCGTGATTTGCTGCTGATTTATGGATCTATCTATGATTTGATGATGGTGATAGAATTAAGTGTTGTTGATGTGCTGGTGTTGATGGGTTTAAGTGCTATTGATGTGCTTGTGTTAATGGATTTAATTGTTGTTGATGAGCTTGATGATTTGATACTGAATTGCTGATCTATCTATGATTGTATAATTGTGATGGATTTGAGGATTGTTAATACGTTGATGACTTGTATGTTGAATGACACCTTTGGTATGCATTGGTTGAATGATATATTGGTGATTGGTTGAATGACTTATGATGCATTGTTGAAATTAAATCTAAGTTTTGATGATGTGTTAATGAGTACTGCTATGGATGCATGACCTAAGCATTTGATGGCTGATTTAGTATCTATTAATAAAATGAAATAGAGGAATGTTGCATTGTTTGTGAGATTGTAACTATGATTTGATTATTTATGTGTTGCATGACCTATGTGGATCAGAATGATTTCTTAAACCAGTTAAGAATGTTTCTTAGTAAATTGTATATATATAGAGCAATGTGGGTATCTCATGTACATGCTTGTTGTATGTTCATATAAGTTTGGCATCCATTATCTCTAGGTATCCCTATGCAAATACTAAGTATTGAGCAATCATATTTGGAAAGAAAAGAAAAAGGTGATAACTGATATGATCTATTGCTATTTATGGTTTTGTAATGTGTAAAAAAAAAAAGAAAAAAAGAGAGGAACCTGACCTATGAATCAGGGATAATTGCATCACTTTCTTCCAAATCAAAAATAAAATGTCCTCTCTCAATAGTTGTAGAAAGGTTGCATGATGACCTTTCAATGCTCATAAGACAATGCAATACTAGTTGCAAGAGTGAATACTTGGAGAAGGTATTTCTTTGGTTTGATATTTTGATTTTATGTTTTCTTCTTGCTCATGGAACTCTCATCCATTCTATTCATGACTTTATTTTATGAGAGAATTCTTGTGGAATAAGGGTTAGAGTAAGTTTGCTTTAAAAATAGAGAGATTAGAAATGTATATTTTATCATCTTGAAAGGAATTGAACCAAAGTCCTCTTGGTTGGAAGGAATAGATATTCTTTTTATTTTTTAAGGGTGGCTTTAGGGAACTTTGAGGCTAATACCTGAATTTAGATATGTTTTTTCAAAAGAATGCAACAGCCATGAAAAAGGGCAACTCCCATAAACATTCAGTTACATTAAAGAAACCAAATTTGAAACTGAAACTGAAACTGGGTTGAATAAAAAAGGCTAGGAAGAGGGAAAAAAAGGGAGAGGAAGGAAAGGGAGAGAGAGCAGAAGAGAGAAGGAGAAAGGAAGATTTCAGCAGCAACAACACTAGAAGCACATTTTCAGCAATACACAGGTAAGCTAAAATAATAATAATACTAACAACAATAGATAAAGAGAAAGATTGCATGAGTACAATAATGAAGAAGAAGAAATAGCACTTGATGACTAGGAAAAAGTGGCCATTTAGAGAAGTTTCAAAGACTAAACAAGGTGGATGCACAATTCCTCCTTTATTTCACTTGTGGCTGAAGTATGATTTTATTTTTAGAATTCTTTCACCATCTTGAATGTTTACTGAGTCTGATTTTTATTTTTAAGATTTTGGATTACTGAATCCTTATTTTTGTGGATCTCTCTGCCCATCCTTGCACTCTTGGCTTAAATAACTTGTATGAGAGTTGTTTTTAGATGAACTTGGGAACATCCATAAAGATTTGGGGCAATTTGGCATAAAGATTTGTCAACAGGGGCCAAGGATCCTTGATACGAGGATTGGTACTCCTAGTAGAAAGCAAGAGCATTCAAGACCTATCTTGATTTTGGAAATCTTGAAAGTGAATTCTACTATTGGTATTCTGATGATTTTTTAGGTTTGACCTTAAATTTCTTTCATGCAATTGATCTTGGGTTTTTTGTTTTATGATTTACCAACTTGTGTAATTCTTAAACCTATACTAAGACTTTCTTAGTTCTGATTTAGATATCTTTCTACAATTTACTGAGAAGATGGGTTAATAAACAAAAATATTATTTAAATATTTTCTTCTAGCAACAAATTTTTGTGATATGATTTTGTTGATTTACTGGCTGTAGATTCTTGGAAACTAGATGAATATGATCCAAGAAATTTTGTATATCTTTTCTATTAAGATGGAATAACTAATGTGTTGATACGAATGGTCCCATTTTCCTTATGACTGAATGCATAGCAAATTATTATATCAGCAATGGTTAAGTCTTTGTTTAGCTTGGTATGATAGCAAATGAAGTTTGTATGTTCCTTTTAAGAACTAAATCCAGCTGAAAGTGTGGTTGCATTATTGATTTTAGGATCATTTGGATTTGGATTTCTAGTGGTGATGTAGTATGATCTTCACTTTGATGCCTAATTCACATTTGCTTTGTATTGAGATGATCTTGTGTTATGAATGATGATAAAAGAGAAAGTAAGTTGTTATTATGTCATTGAATAGATTTGAAATTATTGTTTTTTATGTTTCTTGTGGTCAACCATTTTGCTGGGTAATTACCTAGTGAACTGTACTTAGAGATACTTCTTTTATTATCCAAGCAAATCAGAAATTGTTCAGTAAATAAAAAATATCAGTTATGTGCACTGTATCAGAGAAATCTTACATAAGATTTTTACAGTAGATATTTCCTTTTTATAATCAAATTTCATTTCAGGAAATCAATATCGGTTGGGANTTTTTTTTTTTTTTTTTGAGAAATTTGGGTTATATTCATTTGGAACAAATTTATAAAAAAGTACAAGAGCAGTAGATATGTTCCCTAAAGTAAAAGTTGTAGAAAAATTGGTATATTGGATTAGAAGAAACATGATAGAAAAGGATAGAAGCCCCCACATCTCTTATAAGGAATTACAACACAATGTGATTTCACTTCAACTAGGAGATTGTTGAAGAGGTGAAGCCAAATATAGGTGATGTTATAAAGTCATTTTACAAATCTGAAATTGAAACTAGAGGCTTTATTGCGTTTGTAGACCCAAAGGATCTATTGGATAGCTAATACATTCATGTCATAAAAATGAAAAATTGATTCAACAAAGTGGCTAACCACCATTGGATTCAACAAAACTAAATTATACACAATATTGGCAAAAATATTATATTTTGCATCAAATGTTTAGTCATATATGACAATTAAGAAAAACATGTTGCTCATCTCCAAGGGCTCCAAAGCCACATAACCTACATGTACACTTTTCTGTTGGAAGTTGAAACCATCTTTTACTTTTTATACTTAGATGATGTGAACTTCGATGAAGCCTGCAGATAAAATTGTGATCCTTAATTGAGATATGCGCTTTAAGATATTGGACAGCTAAATCTAAAGAATTGCCTTTAATATGGTCCAAGTAAAATTTTTTCTTTCCTTCTACATTTAACTATAACTTTGTCAATATTTGCTATTTAACCAACTTCTAGATGTGTTTAGGACTAGTGTGCATCTCCTCTGAGATATTCCCTAAAAGTACTAGCTTTGTTCTCTTGTACTTTTAAGGAATACTTTGGAAAATTTGGGTTGTTTTGCTTTTGCACAGTTTTAAGTATACACAATAAATTGGCAATGAGTTTTAGCTTCTAGAGAAAGCATATTATACTTTAAAAGCAATATAGGATATGATGTTTAAGCCTTAAACCTTTAATTTATCTAATAAAAAATCTTTTGCACCCTTTCAACAACTTGCTAATTTTTTGCACTAAGACTTGGCTTCCACGCTATATACCCATATAGCATAGTAAAATAAATAATGGTTGAAAAATTTGTTTTTTTCGACTATCAAAGATGATATTCTAAATATTTTGCATTTGTTTTTAAGTGCAAGGACAACTTTAATTTCTTTTTCTATTTGATCCTTAATACATTTATCCTATCTGTAATTGTACATAGTGGAAGCCCAAGTATCTAAAGGAATCTATAATTTCAACATTAGCATATCCAAAACTAAAGTAGTAATTTACATTTTTTGTACCCTATATCATTATTTCAGTTTTCTCCACATTGACTTTTGAATTGTATGAAAGACAAACTTTCTAAAAATTGCATCATATTTTGCTAACGTGACTTAGATGTAGAAATTAATGCATCATTATTTGCATATAAAAGTAGATTTATTGCCTAAGATCCTACTTTTAATAACATGCTTATGATTCTACCTCTTGGCCATTCCAGTGAGGGTTGTCTTAGTGCGACGGGGGGTGAACGTGCTTGCCATGTGTCTGCTTTGCATGTCGGCCATGGAGTTAGTGGAACACTTTATTTATGCATGTCAGTTTATGGGCAGGGTATTCAGGGTGGTGAATCTCCGACAAGAATTAAAATTTGATGGTGACTCTTGTGTGGCAGTAATCTTGTGGACCCTTTGGAAGGCTAGGAATCACTGAATCTTTCGGGGATGGGTGTTGCTGTTGGTGGCACATATTGTTGCTGAAGGAATTTGGTTGTGGAAAGAGGTGCAGGCTGCCATGGGGGTGACTCCTACCTTTGAGTTGCCTTGTGACAATTATTGGGCCAACCTGATGCTGTGGGGCATGGTGAGTTGGGTTGGTTAGGCCAACCTGCTCCCCTTGTTACAAGGGTAGCCAAACCTGGCTGATGAGGCCTTTTTCCCTAATTGGACGGGGGATATCACCTTGTTTAGGGGGGTTCAGATTATGCTCATGGAGGAGTCGATTGTTGGGTTGTTGGGGGGTGTCGGTGGGGGATGAGGTGGTGCCTTCTAGGGGGTGTGGCTTGCAAGACGTAGAGGTTTTCTTTCTAAGGCCAATTCCCAAGACTGGGAGTAGCTAGGTCCTTAAGTCGACACTTCTTGAGCTATTGCAAGATGCGGTAGAGCTGGTTGAGCAGTTCTTCGTTTAGTCTGACAACATGTTGAAGCTTCTGTGTTTGCATTTCACCTTTATGCGTTGCTTGAGGATGGGATGCATGTTAATTTGTCACTTTTTTTCTTGGATACACTTAGGCATCAGCACCAGGGGCATCATTTGGGTTTGATTTTGACGCTTTGGAGGGCTTCATGGATGGGGGCTCCTTGGATGCCTTTAGGTATGCCTGTGTGGGTGATCTATGGATGCTGCTGCTCAACATGTGCACCACTAGAGGTGGTAGATTTGACTAGGGACTCAAAGGGAGATGAGGGTGGCTCGGAGGTTGGGTTGGAGTTGTTAGTTGAGCAGGGTGAATTGAGCCACCAGGTTTTGTTGGGGGAGGAGTAGACTCCTCCCCCACAAGGATTGTGTGGGGGGAGGGGTGGGAACGGAGGATCAGGTTGGGGTTTGGCCAGTGGTGGGGGGAACGGGTATGGAGGCTTTTTTGGCTGAGGTTGCTAAGGAGGCGGCGAATTAGGCAAGGGAGGAGGAGCAGGTGGTATGGGAGGCCCAATGGGTGGCACATGAGGAGGACTTCTAGCAGCAGTTGGAGGAGACGGAATGCTGATATATACCCTTGGACTTTGCCCTGCGGGGGCATGATGTATATGCCAAACTGTATATGTTTTTCGCTAATTTAATGACTCAAACTTTTTCCCAAAAAAAAAAAAAAAACATGCTTATGATCACCTTTGCACAACCAGTGTTGTAATTCATCAATAAAGAGGCCAAAAAGAGTTGGAGATAAATGATAGCCTTGCTTCACTCTATTTTTACTTTGAAACTGAAATATATCTTTTAAGATTTATCCTTAAACTCAATGATTATTTTCTCATATAGCTTTTGAGTTGCTTTGGTAACTCTACATGAATGCTTTATTGATTACGGTGCTCCTATAACTTTCTAAAAATCTTTGGGTCATATGGTTTAACAAAATTAACAAAACAAATGAAAACATTTTGATGGGTTTGTTTGCAACTTCCATACAATGCTTAAGAGTAACGAAGTCATCAATAGTGGAATGATTCTGTTTGAAACCTACTTGCCAAATTCCCCTAATATTGTGGATTTCTGCTTAAGTGCCTAATCTCCATTTAAGAATAGTACCCAGTAACTTAGCAAAGATAGTACTTACAATTATAATGTGTTGCAGGTGTGATTGTATTTTGTTTTAAAGTACCATGTGTCTTTAGCTCAATGAAACTCTCCAACTGTGATTTTACAATGTGATATGGTGCTTCTAGTTATCATTTATTGCATATGTGGAGTTATATCTTTTGAATGATCTTACAATGATTTTGTGGTAATCATTCACAGTTACAGATTATTTATTAACTTTTTAGCAATATGTCATATACTCTATTTCTTTTCTTGTACTTGGAACATTCTTGCTAGTTTAACATAAAATTTTTCTAAAGGAAACATGCACACAAGCACCATCATCTTTGCCAAAATTAATAGAAATTATATACCTGGGAATCTTCAATCNTGCCAAAATTAATAGAAATTATATACCTGGGAATCTTCAATTATTTTCCTTTAGAAATTTGAAAAAAAGGGAATATATTGTAAATCTGATGTCTTTTTTATTGGGCCATTTAGGGTTCTGGTCAAGCTGTAGCTATTCGAGTAACAGCTGAAAGGTGTGCATTCTATGGTTGCAGATTTTTGGGATGGCAGGTATCCTTATTCTAAAGGTTGTGTAATTTATTTGTACATTTGAATTTTATTTATCTTGGTTAACTATTTTGTTCTTTTGTTATAGGATACTGCGTATCTCCATTTTGGCAAGCATTACTTGAGAGATTGTTATATCGAAGGCAGTGTTGATTTTATTTTTGGTAATGCTACAGCATTGTTTGAGCACTGTCACATTCATTGCAAATCTGCAGGTTTTATTACTGCACAATCTCGGAAATCAGCTCAAGAAACAACAGGCTATGTATTTTTGAGGTACATTCTACATACCCCACTTACCTGTTCACTCTATTAATTTTTATATTCGTACCATCTGCATGTATTTGTTGTTTATAATTTGGATCATGGTTTTGTATTTTGTTTTTGGCATATATTAGGAATTAAACTTTAACGTTTACAAGAAATGATTTTAGCGTTCAACACTGACCAAGCAATTCCAAAGTTTCAATCAATTCAAAGTTAAGAAACAATTATTAAACATTGTTATAAATGACTTATTTTTGGATATAATACTTTCCAAAGAGATCTGACACTCTAAGTTAAGGTGCTGAGGACATCACCTCATCCTTGATGTACTTTTCTTCATGTGCGTGTCAAATGTTTTAAAATTTTTCGACTGCCTAGAGTCAATGTTGGTGTCAAGGAAGGTTAGAGGATCGAGTCGTGGATGTGGCTTGATGGCTAGTGTGGGTTGCTGTTGGAACAACTTGGAGCCTAGAGATGTCTTGACAGGGGATGCTCAATTGACTAGAAAAATGTCTTGGATTAGTGAGATGTCTTAACTATGATGGTAAGACATCTTGGCTTTTAGGACATGTCTTGATTGGGATCAAAGTCTTCATTGTTGAGATGTCTTGTCTCTAGTGAAAAGTTTTGGCTGTAACATGATGTACTTTTGGTGGGTTGTCTCACTTCGTTTAGGATGTCTTAGGAATTTGAATTCAGGCGCCAAAGAAAGTTGAACGATCACCAAGGGGGCTGAATGGTCATCAAAAAGCTATAAAAGGAGAGTGAGGGTGCATTTTTGATGAAACAAGAGAAAGGAAACTTGGGGAGGGAGAGTGAAGCAAGGTCAAATGTATGATATTCTGTTCCCAGATGCTAGGGCAAATGTCAGATATACGTAGTATTCAACATTATGCGTAATGAATGTGACAAGGAAAAATACAGAAGGACATGAAAATGAAACTTTATTAATTTATAAATAGTGTATATGGGTCATGCTCTAAGGGTTCCTTAGGGTTATCTTTCTTTGACATTTATCTCGTAGAGGTAATCTAGCATTGCCACCATGGTTAGGCTTGTACTCTATTTGAATTATTATGTCATGTACAACAAGATAGGAAATTCCAATGTATTTGCTTTTATTAAGAGATTGATGGGCATATGTAACCATATAATGGTCCCAATCTCTCATGGCCCTTCATTTTCTAGCCCAATTTTCATGAAATTAGCTTTGTCCCATCATATACCATTATGGCCCCATCACTTGGCTATAAATATGTGGGAAAATATTATTGTAAGAATGTTTGAAGCAATATAAAAGTTTCGTGAATCTCAAGATTTTCGTGACTCTTTTTTTGACTATGACCCGTGGTCAAGTTGTGGTATTGTAGGTTTTCAGATCACGAGTTCACCACAACTCGTGGTATCTTCGATTCTAGAACTTTCACAGACCATGACCTATGGTCAGATTGTGGTAAGGACACCATGACTTGTGGTTAACTTGTATGTCAACTGACTTGTGGTTGCCTCATGGTTGATACAAAATTGCAACTATGACTCGTTGTTGCTGCGTGGTCCCATATTCACAGTAAGGTAAATCACCATGACTTGTGGTGTTCTTGTGGTCAAACACCACAACTCATGGCATTCAATATTTCAAATTTGTTACCATTGTATCACACCATTACATGTGGAAGCCTCATGGTGTCCTCACTTTTCACAATTTTACTGTTTCCTCACAGACCATGACTCATGGTCCAATCATGGTCTACTCATGGTGAAGCATTGTGTCTTGTGGTTAGCTCGTGGTCATAGACTACGACTTGTGCTGTAATATCATGACTCATGGTAAATTAAATTTTCAACTTTTTCATTAGTTTTTAAAATTTTCTTCACAGTGATTTATTCCCAAACATCCCAATAAAGGGAAGCAATCATGAGTTCAACTTACTAACTACGGAGGTGATGCTAGAACACCCCAATAAGTAAGTCAAAATAATGGTTAAGTTGTGGAGACAAAGCAAGAATTCCAAGAGAAGAAATGTAAGACATTCCAACTGGGAAAGTTCCTAGAGGAATGTAGACAACAGATAAGTTTGTAGATTGGAGAATTTACAAAAAAATGATTTCAAAACAAGATACCAAAATGTGAATGAAAGAAGTTGTGATTCATAAACTAAAGTATAAGTGTTAGTGATAAGGAGCTGACCCCTTACCAGCCCCTATAACATAAAAGCCACACCACGATCTTTTTGTCTTCAAGATACAATTGAGATCAGGAAAGCAAGAACATAAAGAGTTGAAGAACTTGCACTTCAATTATGCTCAAACAAGAAGAATTACCTCACAAGAATGAATAGGACTGTCTTCCCATACTCCCAAGGATTGGGAACATACATCAATTCCCAAAATCTCCAAAACACACAAAAGACAAAGACTTTACAACAGAAGCCAAAGCCAAGTCAATTATGGCCACAAGCCTCACAAGAAGACTCATTTGACTCAAGGAGAAACAAGGCACTCTTGGCCTCATCCAACTTTCGCTCACTTTGGAGCTTCCTCTCTTAAGTCCACTTATACCCTCAAAGAATAAGCTCAAGAATGCTCACTCAATGCTACATCAAAATATTCTTTTAATAACCTCTTGACATGTCTCTTTAGCTGTCATGATGACTGTTTAGCTTCCTTGGTGTTCCTTTGGTTTCCTTCTTCATCACAGGCTTTAAGAATTCAAACTTTTGTATATAGCTAGTTACTGTGACTAGCATGACCTAGCAAATATCAAATTGCAACTAGATTGTGACTAGCATGAGCTAGCAGTCTCAAAGGAATTCAAAATTTAACTTCTAAATGCTACCAAATTGTGATTCACATCTACCTAGCAGTCTCCCATTGCAAATACACTGCAACTCACATTTCCCTACACGAGTAAACCATCCATGACTTCCCAAAAGTGAATTTTGTTCTTGCTACTAGCATAAGCCAATTTGCTAAAAAAAATAAAAATGAAATTTTCATGAAATTCTCAAAATGAAGTGCTGCAAGTGGCTGCAACTTGTACCTTGGAGCAGTTTCTTGCCATAGACACATCCAATATGGAAAATGATTTCAAACCAAGTATCAGACACCTCAGATTTAGGGGTTATAACAATTGATGTCTTCATCATCTTCCTTCCCCTTCAAAAGATTTGATTGCTACGTAAGGCCTTTACACTTGAGTTAGCAATTTGCTCCCTTGCATAGGCCATACATAACCAATACCCAATGGAATGGCTAGAGCTCAGAAGCAATTGTCTCCATCATCCAAACACAAGACACAACAATAACAACTAGCATGTAATTCAATTCACATTCTTCACATGGTTACCAACAATGGCATACAAAATCAGCCAACACAACGGCTTGCAACATAATTGCCAAACACAATGGCATAAAAAATCAGCCAACACAATGGCTTGCAACATAATTACCAAACACAATGGCATACAATCAGCATACATAATGGCATACAGTCAATCCTGATGTATGAATGAATAAATTATGGAAATGGAAATGAAAATGCTTAATTGCATCCTAGTGAGACCACAAAGGGTCTATAGGACACATTTTTTATTAGAAGGCTTTGATATAGTCATGATGGGTCTTGAACACCTTATCAAGAAAATGACCCAAAATTGAAACCTCCAGCTCAATTAAATGTGGCCAAGTTATTGCTTGAATACTATATTTAAGTATAAGAGCATTAAATACAGGATGATTGAGAAAAATATGTTCTTCATTTTAAACTCCTGCACATATACAAAATTTATAGATGTGTTGTTCTTTTTGAAGATTAATTCATCTCCATGTTTCAATCAATAGATAGTGAAATCTCACACAAAGTATGTGTGATTGCCACCTTTGTTTGGAAATAACAACAAATAAATAAGTAGGTATTTTCATTAAGGATCCTCCTTGGATTTGCTACAAATAAACTTGTTTTTTTCCACATGGTTGTTCCCACTTGTGCTTCAATGCCCTCTGTCTAATCCTTGTTTTTGAATCCTTAAAGCTTAAATTTAAATCTTGGTCTTTTCTTCAAGCTTTTGCGTTCTGTCCACAAGAATCTTGAGTGCATCCCTCAAGTCTTCCATGTCCTTGGCTAAGCCTTAGATTGATTTTTTCAATTGCAAAAGGATTAACAGTACCCCCAACCAAAATTTGAGCAACCAATTAGATTCAACAAGAGATATGAAACCCAAAATAGGATTCACACAATTCCTGCAAACCCTAGCTAAATAAGGTTAATGGGTATCCTAAACAACAAGAATTTCCAATACCCAATTCAATTGATCACCCAAAAGGACCAAAAGAAGGCTAATCAAACCCTAGTTGAGCATGGAAAATAACATCAACAAAATTGCAAACCAAAATGAAGTTGGAGATGAGTGAGTTCTTGTGAGTTGATGTAGATGATTCCTCTCTTTGAGTTAATTGTCTTTAATCCTTGGCTTTGATACCAATTTGATGAGGAGCTGGCCTCATCCAACCCAAAGTTGAAGCTAAATCCTACAAAAATTGCTCACACAATGGGATAAGAAAGAACTCCATACTTAATCCTTGCTTTGCAATGGAATAGAATTACAAAATTGCTGAAAGCAACATGCCCAAGGACAGACTCAAGATTCCATACAATCTCACACACACACACAATGGCTATTAAGGCTTACATGAATGGAAGCTCAAGATGAGCTCAATCTCACTCTCTCCTTCTCTCTTGGACCTCTCTCTCCTCTTTACAAAATTCTTCCTCTTACAGAATGAAAGGCTGTGATGCCCATTTATCACTTTCGGAGTCATTTGGTGCCTGAATATAAAATTATCGCCGTTGTTCCCATCAGAAAAGATGTCTTGGGAGTAGAGGAGATGTCTTTCCCAAATTGAGACTGTTTATAGAGGAGATGTCTTGCACTAGAAGGAGACGTCTTGTACCAAGAGTAGACATCTTTCCAGAGTTGCTGGTCTATGCAGCAGATGGCCAGTCCTGAGAGTAGATGTCTATCCTTCACAGTAGACGTCTATTTTGCTAGGGTCAAAATTAAAGATGCCTATTTTGAGGTTTGGAACATCTTGATGTTTTCAAACAATCCCCCATTGATCCTAGAACCCCGTGAACTTATCAAATTACCCTCAAAACACCCCCAATCATGCCAAAACAGATAAAAATAAAGATATCTACTACAAGCAAATATGAAACACCCATAAACAATAAAGAACACACAAAACATTCCATTGAGGATGACACATGGGCTGGGTGATGTCCTCATCAATTGGAAAATCACATTTGAGGTGAACTATAGTTATAACCCAAGAATGGTTGATGATTTGAAAAAAGTTGTATCTTGCAACTTTGAGAGAGGAAGATAAATCAGTGCCTGAGTTAGATTTGCCTAATAACCTAAATTTGTCTAATTCTTTTAACTAACATCTCAAATCTTATCCCATGTTTGGGCAGACTGAATTAGGTGAAGGTCCAAGAAGGCAAGGATTATTGATACAGGGTCCAAGACAAGAGACCAAGAATATACTAAATACTTAGTGAATTGGGATCGTGAATATAATGATGATGCCATTTAGTTTCTCAAAATGAATTGTTAAAATAGGAGCTTGATGTGACTTCTAGTTGATACATTGTACTTAAAACAATTTAAAGACACTATGCTCATTTTATTTTTGTTAAGGGGATGAGATTTGTTATGAACAGCATCCCAAACCATGTCTAGGGAGCAGTAGAATAGATGTAGAGTGTTTGTGTATGCTTGGGAAATGTTTGCAGGTTTCAGTGATAGAGAAAGTCTAGCTTTGATTGGGCTCTAGGTTGCAGTTCCCAATTTTAAATGTGCAACAATATTGCTAGTTGTAGTCTAGAAATAATACATGTTGTGGCCAGGGTGCAGCTTGTAGTCTACTCATAACTCACTTAGGTCCTACGTAGGTTGTAATTTTGTTAGTCTTCTTACGTAGGTTGTAATTTTTTTAGTCTTCTTACGTAGGTTGTCGTTTGGTAGAGTTTTCTTCAAATGTTATATTTTCAAGTCCCAAGCTCATTGCTAGTTAGGTTTAAGTCATAGTTTGGTTGCAGTCAACTGTTAGCAGATTGCAATTCATAGTCCGTCCACACTAATCAATCATCCGCTGTTCAATTTTTAGGAAGATGATGTGAGCCAGATGCACCTTGCAGTTCAGTTATAGTGAGGGCTGTAGGGTTGATGCTACCTGCAATTCATTGATAAGCATTCAAATTTTGGGAAAATTTAAGTTGCAAGCAGGGTCTATTTTGGTTGTATCTAGGTGACAATTTGAGCTGGCATTAAAAATAATGTAGGATAAGGTAAGAGTGGATGTAATTAGAACCTTTAGCAATTTTGCATAGGAAACGGATGTTTTATCCATTGAGCTATATACACCTTTAGCAATTCTTTCTCCTTTTGAGTTGAGAGTTAAGGCGAAAGAGGGAAAGTGAGGTGGAAGAGTTTGAGTTGAAGGTAGTAATCTTCACTCCTTGTATGAATTCATGGTCATTGAGCTTAATGATTTTCTTCTTCTTACGAGTCAAGCCCACATGGATCCTTTAGGAAAATATATATAATAGATAAAAAAATATAAAATATGAAAGTTAAACAAAGTGTATAAATAGGCAAGAGTGGAGTGTAAGTAGAACCTTTTGCAACCTTTTGGAATTTTAAGTTGAGAGTTTAGGGGTATAGTTAAAGTGAGAAGGGTTTGAGTTGGAGGAAGTGATCTTCACTCCTTGTGGTATGAATTCATTGCCATTATGCTTAATGATATCCTTCTCCTTTCCAGTTGTATCTTCTCTTGCTTGCATTGTGCTTTGTGTGAGAATTTCAGGTGGAAGAAGGCAAATTCAAGGGAGGAGTCAAGGTCAATTGGTGTGCACTGGGCTTCTGACCTCACCATAGGCAAATATTGAATAGTGTCTTTTGAAGATGATTGTTAAATTTAGTGAAGAGATTGAAGTTTCAAGGAAGTTGGAATATCTTGAAGGCAAGATTGGTAGAAACGATGCATACTTAAGTTGCTGAAGAAACTAGAAAAACATCTTTTTCTTGAATACTGCAACTTGCCTCAAGTAAGCACCTTGCCTTCCTTGTCAACTAGGGTTGGGAATAATATTGGATAAATCTTCAGAAGCCAAAGCCAATTCCTTGTTTATTTTATATGTTGTTCATAAGTGAAGGAGGCAAGGCTTTTTTTTTTTGGTTTGTTTTTGTTTCTGTGGTTGGTTTTGGTTGTTTTCCCTTGTTATGGCCTAACAACGACAGATTCTGTGATTGGAAACAAAATATTAACAGAATAGATTAGCAGAACAAAAACAAAATCAACCACATATTCAAAGCTTTAATGAAAGTCAAGAAACTGAAAGTAAATCTCTAGCCCTTGCAAAACCAGGGAAAACACTCAAGCAGTCAATTCCATTACCCTTCATCTCAATTTATACATGTGGTTTCTTTTAAGCTAATTGAAGGTTTATTGAACCTTGATACTGTAACAACCCACCTTTTCCTAGCTTCATGTTTTGATGTTTGGGCTTGCAATTGTGACTGTGCTTTGTTAGAGCATCTTGGTCTCATCTTGATTTTGGGAATTTTGAAAGTGAATTCTTAGTATTGGCGATTTGGCGTTTGCTCAGGTTTGACCTTGAATTTCTATTTATGGAACTTATCTTGAATTCTTTCTATGATTCACCAACTTGTAAAATTCTTAACCCTATGCTAAGACCTTCTTAGTTCTGATTTAGATATCTTTCTACAATTTATTGAGAAGAGGGGTTAATAAACAAAAATCTAATTTAAATGTTTTCTTTTGGCCACAAATTTTTATGATATGATTTTGTTGATTTATTGGCTGTATATTCTTGGAAACTAGATGAATGTAATCTGAGAAATTTTCCATATCTTTTCTATTAAGATTGAATAGTTATTGTGTTTTTCAAAATACTTGATAAGAATAGTCTCATTTTCCTTATGACTGAATGTACAGAAAATTATTATATCAGTAATGATTAAGTCTTTGTTTAGCTTGGTATGGTAGCAAATGAATTTTGTATGTGTTCTTTTACAAAATAAAGCTCACTGGAAGTGTGGTTACATTACTGATTTCAGGATCGTTTGGATTTGGATTTCTAGTAGTGATGTAGTATGATTTTTACTTTGATGCTTATTTTACGTTTGCCTTGTATGTGAGCTGATATTGTGTTGTGAATGATGTTAAAAGAGAAAGTAAGATGTTATTACATTATTGAATGCATTTGAAATTATTATTTTTTATGTTTCTTGTGGTCGACCATTTGACTGGGCAATTACCTGATGAACTGTACTTAGAGATATTTCTTTTATTGTCCAAGAAAATCAGAAATTGATTAGTAAATAAAGGAAGATTAGATCTGTGATAAAGGAAGATCAGATCTGTGAACCATATCAAAGGAATCTTGTGTAAGATTTTTACAGCAGATTCTTTTTATAATCATCTTTTATTTAAAGAAATCAGTATTGGTTGAAACTAAAATATGAATATGATGTTTTGTGCAAGTTAGATTATATTGAACTCTGTTTTAGAAATCTGGAATTGTTTTCTTTGATTATTATTTCAATGCAAGAATATCAGAACCATTCATTTCATGAGAGATACTTGCATCCTCTATAGTAGAAAATCTAAGATGCAGACAATGTGTTGGAAGAACTGAAATATAACATTCTAGGATAGAATTTTAGCTTTTGGCTCATGTATATCTTGCATGGAAATTTTAGGCTTTTGGATTATGGTTATAGGGAAAGAAGCAACATGGCTACTATAGTTTTCTGCTATTGCAATTACTATGTTTTCATATATTCATACTTTTTGAATGACTAATTATGTTTTGGCGGTGCATAACTTAAGACTGCTAAGGTGAATTAGAGTTATAAAGTTGATCATTATCCTAGCCTTGTCCCAACAATATAGGGTCACCTACATGAGTTCTTTTTCACCATTCGCCTTTATAAAGAGCTAAATCTTGATCTATTTTAACAAAATTGTGCATTGCATTTGGCGTACACCTTAGTCTCTACAAAATTTGCAAGAGGGACAACCCATGGGATTTGATATGGTTTTACAGCTAGTTGCCAACCTGACACTAACCTTCTTCCTTTTACACATAGGCTTATTAGAATTAGAGTTATGAAATTATATTCCCTTAACCCATTAGAATTTTGCTTTTAGCAAAACTGAAAGAAATGTGCTGCTTTTCGTTTCAGTTAGATTTGAGCAGCATGAAGATTCTAAATGTTAATGAAGTTCATTAGTATTAATCTACAGTTATATAAATGTCTTGGAAATGTCTCATCGATGATTAAGGTACCTACGTCTGAAATAGCTTAAGAATGTCTATAACTGTGTTTGTCAATTGTATTTATGAATGTTAGAATGACCCATGCACAAAAATGTTTCTGGTGTCATGTCATGTCTTGTCATGAGGAGGATGCAAGTGTGCTAACATTTAAGTCATTTGACATGATTGGTTTCTATGATTCTAGATAATTGCTTAGACATATTATCCAAAGTTGCCTGAATAATCTTTATAAATCTACGAGTCTTTGTTTCCCATATTCATGTAGCCTGATTTTATTTATTGTTTCTTTGAAGTTTGGATGATGGCATTGTGGTTCGACTCCCTAGGATCATATACTTATTTTTACCAATTCATTAATCCTTTTAATCACTGGCTGACTTCACGCACGTTACCCAACAGTTGCTGTTCCTTGTGAATACATGGCCAAGGTATGGACCAACGGATATAAAGTTAACACAGTAAATTAGAAATTTTTATATGAATAGATGAGCTTTTATTACAATAGATACAGACACAGTTAATCATTTCATGATAAAATAGTTAAGTGTCTTTTTAGTTAATTATTATCAACAGTCGATGTACATGATGTCTTTCTTCATGACCTTATTCAACAGAAAACGTATACCAAAAATTGAACTGGAATAATTCATGATCTTTTAAAGTTTGAAAGGAAATATCATACTGGATTTAATAATGAAACAACTCGCAGTTTACTCCATGGTTCAATATTTGAATTAGGATAAGTTAAGATTGGAGAATTAAATATACGCATTATCGTTTGTAATATATTTTTCAAGTAATGATATTGAAAATGGTAACATCAAAACATGCAGGTGTGTGATTACTGGGAACGGTGAGACAGGCTATATGCATCTTGGACGTCCGTGGGCACCATTTGGAAGAGTGGTTTTTGCCTTCACATGGATGGATGGCTGTATTAAACCAGAAGGTTGGAACAACTGGGGTAAACAAGAAAATGAAAGATCTGCATGCTTCTACGAATACAGGTATATTAAGTCATTAATTTTTGACTCATGCCTAATTATATTAACTACCTTGTTTTTCTTATCGTATCATATTTATTCGTATGAGCATCTTTGTAGACAACTAATTATGCTGTATTGAACACTGGCATAATTTCTATGTAAATTATTGAGGATGCTTTATGATAGAAAGGCCAAGTCTTGATTCAAGGAGATAGCATGGTGCTTTAGCGAGGATTTTATGTTCGAGAGTTTGTTATAACATCTATTTCGATTTTTGTGTTCGAGATTTTGTTATAACTTCTATTTCGATTTTTGTTATTAAGACTTGTGACTTGCATCCCACAGCTTACAGTTCAAGCCCAATGGGTTGTGCTAGGATTTATTTTTTAAAAAATCACTCGTCAAAAAAAGAGAGGAAAACGAAGAAGAAAAAGACGGAAACTGAATTATGCTTGTAGATTCCTATTCTCCACATGAGCATAGTAAAAGAACCTTCAGTTTCAGTTTTGAAAATACAATCATGTGCAGAACAAATAAGGTACATAGATAGGAATGGTAATCTATAGCTGAAACTGAAGAAAAGGTTCCGCGCTTTGGTTGAATTTTTATTACTTTTGTTTTTTCAGCTGATCCACTTATGTTACTATGTATTCATTCAATTGTTCTTCTGACAAATAGCTGATTTGTCTCAGGTGCTCTGGCCCAGGGAGTAATCCACTCAAACGTGTTTGTTGGGCAAGGCAGCTGATGGATGATGAGGCTTTAGAATTTATCACCCATTGCTTTATCGATCCAGACGTGCAGAAGCCATGGTTGACAAAGAACCTTCCAATCAAACTCTCACTGTCTGCTTGAGTTCATGTTTTTCATTTTGGAAATGTCAACTTACATTAAGAATCCAATATATATGCTTGGCAGGACATTTGTACAAGATCGTAGAGCTATTTTTCACGTAGTATGATGGTGAGGGATATTAATACTCTAGGTGAACTGATGATGAAAATTGATTACAAAATTATTAGGAAACAAGTTAATCTGGAATATGGAGCGTGGTACTTGATTTTTATTTAATGTGGCTGTAATTTATTTGCAGCTGATCGAAATTTATCTGAGGCTATTTAAAAAAAAAAAAATTGACATGATCAGCACGAGTTTAGGATGAAAGAAAATTTAACTGATATTATATCTCTTCCTATTGAACGCACAGTGCAGATTTATCCAAATATAAGATTTCTATATGATTTGCTGCTCGTATCTGTTCTTGTGTTCTTTGTCAAGGACAGTTTTGTGCTCTTTTCATTTTGAATTGGTTAGCGTACAAGAACCAGTTAAATTCTAGGGCCGTTTTAAGTTTTCTTTCTTTGCATGAACGGTGGCTACGTGGGTTTTAACTTGTCATTTCTATTAGTGAATATGAGTTGTATTATTGCTTTTGCAGCGTTGTGAATTTGCAAAGTTTGGTTTTAACTATATCAAAGATGTTCACTAGTTTGATTTGTCATTCTTGAAACATTCATTTAATATATATCTTTTAGAGCTTAATTGCAGTGTGTTAATTTAGGCATCACAAAAGTAGTATATGTATGTTTCTAGGCTTATAAAGTAATCCGTCTTTAAATTGAATCTTTGTAAACGAATTAACATCGTATGTGCTTCAATCAATGAAAATTTCATCTACCAACATATTTCTATATTGGTTTATCGATTTTTTTGCATGAAATATTAATGGGTAAAAACTTCAGCAATATGGATTTATAATGGTGAAGGAATAGTTTTTCTATAAAAATTCTACATAACAGTTAGTTTTCAGTTATAAAATTACACAAAGCTACTGTGAATTTTGAGAAAACTTTTGAAACATATGCTCAAAATCATACTTTTGAGAGTTTCAGATATAGTGGAGTTGGCACTTTTAGTAGTTTGAGCTTTTGCTGCAGCCCTACTGTTAATAGTTTCTGGTTAAGTTTTGAATTGTCACTATTGCACTGACATAGCTGCTCTATGGGATTACTACCGAGTGATGTTTCTTTATGGTTGAAAATTTGTTGGGTTTGTGATTGTACTGCCATATCAGTATTAAATAATATGATATGGTGGAAGGTTAAAGTGGCGTAAAAATTTTGATGCCAAAGTTGTGCCGCAATTTAAACTAGTCAATAAAATTTAGCCACAAAGTTGAAGTTAAACAAGAGATGGATCTGAAGAACTGAACCCTTTATCTGCATTATTGAGTGAATTTTTTTCATGAACAATATAGGTTTTGGGAGGGATTATTATATTTATCTTGTCGTATACATCATTTTGGTGTCGAGGGATTCCTGCATATATTTCATACTTTTGGTAACTTTCCCTCTTGACACATGCTAACCCATTATGTAGCTCATTATGGTAGGTGGAGAGTTTGGGGGTGTGAGACCCAAAAAATATATATATTAAAAATAAAAATTTAGAGTACAAAAGTAGAGTACAGCAAAGAGAAGAAACCCCAAGTTAATAGAATGAAAAGGCCTAATTGTTTTGGAGATGTCTTTTTAGATTTTCATGTTTACAACCAATCTTCAAAAACCTTCCCTATGGGTTAGTTGGAGGGTTTGACATTGATTTACTATTGCTTGTTGCCTACATGATGCCATGGTACTTAAATGTATGTATTTTTTACCATGCCCTTACAAGGCATGTATCTTAACATACCTGTTTTGGAATCAAACCTGTGACATACAAACCACAAATCACATATTCTAACTAGGTGAGCTATTTCTCATGGAGAAGTTACTCTCTGTATCAATGCTGGATGATGAGTGGCGAGGTGCCCCTATGCTCAACCATATGAATCACAAATGTTCATGCACGATTTGGTTGAATTTTGTGGATAGAACTAGTTGTGGTATCTAAATCGTTATGCTTTGATTGTAGTTTGCTGTCTTCTCACTTGGACTAGTGGTAGCTTTGTTATGTATGGTTTAGTCCAAAGTGAGGTGTATGATGTTGTCTACTCTCTATCCTACTCCTAATGATGAAAAGAGATAAATTAATTAAACTAATGGATCATGGAAAACAAGATCTAAACTAGCCTATGGTGATGAGTATCTACTCTTAACCATCTGTACACGTCTTGGACTTCGTGAAGCTACTTCTAGGATTGCCAAGTGTACGTCATTGGTTGTGACCACCTCTAATTCTGAGTTTGCCACCTGTAACTTTTGCAAGGCATCTTTTCAATTTGCAAGCTCTTTCTCATATAATGCTTAAGTGGTAGCCACTTGTTTCTCTAGCTCACTTTGGGGACGATCTGTTATTAACATGGCAAGGTTGGCATATATAAAGTTAGCCAATGCCATGTACTCCTTTAAATCCTCTATTTGTAGGTCCTTATTTTTGACTTCCGCTTGTTGAACCATGGCATAACTATCCAAGATGGCTTGCCATTTAGAATTCTACACTGCCAAGGCACTGATTTGGGCCTTGGCAATCTTGATTTCCTTCTCATTGTTTTTCTTATACATGCCAACTTGGTCACGGAAGTTCTTTTTTTAATTTTTCATGTTTTTTGACCTTGTTTTGCCACACGCTGATCTCGATTGCTGACTTTTCGCGAATAGCGTGTACCTCCTTCATGGAGAGGGTTCTATTTTCCCAGGCCAATCTACTCATATCCTAGTTGACCCTCACCAATTGTTCGAACAACTGGTGAATACTTTCTTCTAAGATGTTCTTCTGTCTTTCTACAATGGTAAACCAAGAATTCTCTACAGTGAGTTGCTTATTTTCTTCTTGGACGACGGTTAGTACCTTTTTATACGCATGAGATTGCATGTCTGCAGTAGAGGCATTCCAAACTGCTGTCTCCTTTCCTCGCTCCATAGTTGCTCTCTCCTTTTCTAGCTTGGTAAGCTCCTCTGTCCTGAATTATTCCAGTTGGTCTAGTGTGACAAAATGGGCAGGATCTTGTCGTTTAGCTCATAGGGCAACCAGCTCTTCTTGCAATCTTTGTACTTTAGCTTCTACATGTTCTGCCTTGACCTCTACCATGACCAACTTTCTTTTGGTAGTCATGAGGTTTGATTGAGCTGTAGTGACATCGTTGGGGATGTCAAACGGAGTGGTCATTATTGGACTCGTCTACAGCAAGTGATCAAGCATGTCCTCATGCACTATAGAAGTCATTGAGATCCTAGCCAACATTTGTACATTTCTAGTTCTTGCCAGATTAGTCAGAGGCATAACAAGAACATTGAATGACTCTTTGATGTGATCAATGATCACCTTGGCTACGCCTGCTGCATCCTTGTGTTGTAGCACTGCGACTATGGTGCCTTCTCTAGTTTCTAATGTGACTTGAAAGGATGTAGTGTTTCTAGAGATCTGGCGTGATCATTGAGATTTCCCTCCTCCTGATTGTATTGAGATCTCTACCCTTGTTGGATCAACTGATATAGTGGGTCATATGACGTCATCCATAACTTGGAAGAGATTGGTCTCATCCATGCTTCCCCAACTAACGGTTTCAACACTCCTCTGCAGGTGGCTCATCGATGGTCTATAATCTTGTGGTAGCAGTGGCAGAGCTTGTGCTTGTGGATGTTACTCAGGCTCTTATTGTGTTTCTATCCTTGGTTTTGCCTCCTTTTCAGCTTCTTGCTCCTCACCAGAATCTTTTCTTGGTGCTACAGTTTTCAAGAGTTCTACGAAGGAGGTGTGTTGAGCCTTCCTAGAGATATCATTGGTATATCCCAAGATTCCAATGCACTTTGACAACTTTCTGATCAGACAAGGAAATGGAAGTGTTGGTCTCCTTGACTTTGTTTCTTTGAACTACCATTGGATTTCTGTGAAGCAATATTGGGGAAGGTTGACTACAAATTTTTCATTAGAATGGCACTTCCCCTAGCTGCATAAGTTGAGATTCGATTGAGCCATTTGGTAGGAAATAGCTGGTATGTCCCAATCTTAAAGTAGGTTCTCTCTTCCAAAGTCATTTCATGGTATGACTTGTTCTCTTTATTATACGTCCATCTCAGCCATAATTTCTTTGTTTCGGGGTTGGATCTAGTCGATAAGTGAGCAACCTTGGCCTCTTCATTGGGCAGGTTGAGGGTTGCAGCAATGTCCTTGACTGAGTAAGAGATAATCACCCCACAAATATTAATAGTGGTGCCATTGTCTTTGTTATGCCAAAATTGATGGACTTTGCCCAGGTACCATTCACCACTCTTAGACAAGATAGGCCAGAATGGGAATGCTTTGAGTTACATCTGCTCCGCTTTTGGAGCAAACTCCATGAATGAACCGAAGTTAATTTCCACAATGCCCGAGGCTAATGTGGATTTCTTCAAAGTTGTAGCAAGGTAGTCAGGGGACAATGTGAGATGTTGTTCCTGTTTGAGAGTTGGTACTTCTACTGCCTCTCCTTGGGCCAATTGCCTAGTAGTAGGGGCCTCTTGATGGATATTGAAAGATTGGGCCTCCTATTTAGCATGTTCCTCATGTTCTCCTGCTAGCTACAGCCATCATGTGGACATTTAGCAGCTCTTTGCAAGGGTTCACCCTAAGCACTTCTTTTTGGGGCCATCTATAATCAAGCAAAAATCAGGTGTTACCAAGGTTATGTTTATTATCATTAATCAATTTATACCTTAGTCATAACCTTAGTTCATTGAGCTGATAATGCATATGATTGTAGGATTAGGAAAATTTTCAAGAAAAATCTCCCAAAAAGTGTCTATCTTTTCTACGATCCATTGCAACTGGTTCCTTTTTTGTTATTTGTGGCTTAAAATAATGGTCATGGGCCTATGGGTTAGAAAAATCATACATTTGGCATTATCATTAGTGCTTTTGTATTATAATTCCTAAGGTTTTTAACATTCTTACTCTTATAATACCTTCTGGGCAATAGCAAATTTTAACAAATTGGCACAAAGTTTGCACGCATGCAACCCCCACAACTAAGTTAAACACTCTGGGTTCAAATAGATTTGAACAAAACAAAAATCAGAGTGTTAAAGAGCTAGATATCGCAAGTGGAAGATGGTGGCGTAGAGCTGTAAGTCGCAAGAAAAAATTTCAACAACTCCCCTAGTAGCAAATGAGAAAAATGAAGTTCTCTGTGGGGATTGTCTTTATATTATTTTTGAGACCTGACGCTAAGTACGTGATGTTGAGGTCCAAAAATTTCAATTTTATGGGGACAATGAACATGCAAACTGAAACTCTAGGATTGATTAGAAGGTTTGAAGTTAAGTTTATCATGTTAGATAAGTGAAAAATTAATTTGAGGCATTGGAAGTAGCATAAGGTGAAATCATCAACATGAAAAGTATGAAAATGAGCAAGAAAAAGGGCGTTGAAACCTTGATTATGGGACAAATTAATTTTGTGAGAAGGAAAACAATAGAATAAAACAAATTGAGTTTTTGGAAGGTGAAAAATGGTATGTGCACAGTAAACAAGTACAAGTCATAAAAGTTACACAAGTGAGTCCTTTCCAAAGTAAGCTCTAGCCTATGATGCCCTTGTCTAACCACACCTATAATGTTTGTAGGCACTAGAAGGGTTGAATGTAATACATACTTTTGAAACAAAACACACATGTTAAAACCACCAAATTGAGATAATCACTTTATGTTACACAAAACCACAAGTTATGAACATTCAGATAATGAGATGAGATGGACCATAGAAGGGGTTGTAGAAATCAGGACATGAGGTGTCGTACCATGGTCACAATGAAACCTTGTGTGTTATTAATGGTTAAATAACCATGTGTCCTTTTTTCCAAGATTCAAACCAAGCCCAAACCACCTTTCAGTGACACCACATTGTTTCATCCAATTGATAGACAACCATAAGACTATCAAAGTTGCAAGAAGTAACATCACTTGGCATTTTGTCCAAGGGAGAAGCATTATTATGGCACAATTATTATTTGTTTGTTTGTTTTTTTGGTTTTGAGAAGTTGCCAACCTTCAGCCATGGGTACATGTCTTTCTAGTGGAATCCGTAGAAGTTTATTCAGTGTCATTTAAAGTTGCTCTTACTCTCATTTTTCATTAGATCTACAAGGATATGGTTACATCCTCATCAATATGATAGAACATACAAAAGTAGCCAAAGAGAATCCACAAATCCCCTTAATGTCACACCCCTTACATTCCACCTTGGTTCTGCACTCTTCTATCCAGACACAAAGATTATAGATTTATTATTAGGTTGAATGATGGAAAAGAGTAGCATTATGACCAGAGCAAGAACCTCTTATTAATGGAATGGGTGGATGGATGTCATGGTCTCAATGTCCAAATAATTAGTCCCTTATGACTTGACAACATAGAAAAAAAACCTCATCTCAATGGGGAACATGATCAACAACGAGATTATGTACAAGGAAAATTAAAATCACAACTAGAAAAAAGTAGAAAAAATTAGGAAAATGATAAAAAATTGTAAAACGAAAAGATAAAAAGCACTTAAGAATTCCTAAAGATTAGAATGTGGAGTAACCCCCATGACTAAACATGTGGTTGTGGCTAGGATTAGTAAGTGGATGAATAGGATCCATGCATGTCTGAAACATTGGAAACCTTTCATGCCTCACTAGGTGCTTGTTGCTAGTGTGGTGGTTGGGTAGAAAAATTGTTGGTCACACATTTGATTGTTATATGTATGGTGGGTTAGGATATGAGGTGTGTTAACATTATGGATGATCAACCCATGATTGCACCCTTGATCATGAGGTGGTATGCATGGATTTATTTGTCTCCCCACATTGGAAGATTCATTGGTTGGATGTGGAATTGGAGTACAATTAAATGGTGGCCCTTGTATATGGTTGAAAAATGTTGGTTGAGATAAGGAAGGTGATGCACCAGGTTGGCCTTGTGTTGGCTCAGATGATGTGGTGGGTCCATGTGTGGTTTGTTTGGCTTACAGCCTTTCCTCCAGAAAGGATGTTTCCTACGTTGCAGTTGAGACCCACTAGTATCAACATGTCTATGCACATTTGCAGCATAACCAGTATTCGTTTGTTGGTATTGTGATGTTGAACCTTCTTGTGTTGTTGGTGATGGTGTATAAGGAGATGGATTATGATTGTATTGAGGGTAAGTTGGATGGTAAGAGGCATGAGATGGTGATCCTTTAGGGAATGTCATGTATTGATGGTACTCAGGAGAGTGGTAGTGGTGATTTGAAGTGGAGGATGCAGAACTAGTTGGAGAAACATGGTGTTGAACATAACAGCCATGCGTTTTTGGTAGATATGGCTAATTTGGTGATGGCCTTCCCCACAATTATGGTTGACGACCGTGTTGAGGCTGGTAATAAGTCCCCCTAGGATGGTACGATCGGTTGTGGGACTATCTAAAACTACCTTGTGAGAGAGGAAGTCTCCTAGGCATGGGATTTTTACAGTGATCTTGTATAATATAACTAATCTAGATAACTAGCACCATCCCCAGCAATAGCGCCAATGATGAGTGGTGGGGTACCCCTACACTCAACCATACGAATCACAAGCATTCATGCACGATTTGATCAAATTTTGTGGATGGGACTAGTTGTGGTATCTAGATCATTATGCCTTGATCACAATTTGCTGTCTTCCCACTTGGACTAGTGGTAGCTTTGTCACATATGATTTAGTCCAAAGTGAGGTGTATGATGTTGTCTACTCTCTACGCTACTCTTGATGATGAAAAGAGAAATTAATTAAACTAAGGAATAATGGAAAACAAGACTAAACTAGCCTATGGCGATGAGTATATACTCTTAACTATCCGTACATGTCTTGGATTTCATGAAGCTACTTCTGGGATTGCCAAGTGTACATCACTGGTTGTGCCAAACGGTACACCTTTGAATTACCAAGTGTTTACACTTAAACACTTGTGATTAAGACATACACATTTCGCTTAATAATAGGAACAGTAAATAACAATAAATGGAAATGTTTAAATAAAGAAAGCATTAAATAATTAGACCAACGCTAATCTAAGTGGATGCTACAATGATGGAAGTAATCCTGATATTTATTGCTAGTCATGTAACGTGTCCAAGTATGTCACACTCAAATAAAGGCATTGTATGATTACAAGCATCACATTGCAGGCATGCATTTGGAATAATAGACTTTGAAAGAAGAAACTGAAGACTAGAACTATCTACTGACTATCAACTACTTACTACTTGTCTCATTTGAGTACCCCAGCACCATATTTATAGGCAAGATTTAGATGAGGTGACGTGGGGGCCACAAAAGGATGACTCATCACTTGAAAATTTCTTGTTGAAAATTAATTGAAATATATAGCATGTATGGACAAGTTGCTATCTATATTAATACTTGAAAATTTCTTGTTGAAAATTAATTGAAATACATAGCATGTGGCTTGTAGTCTAAATGTCATTGGTTTAATTCTAAGAGATATGTTGAAACATATAATACTTAAAGGCATGGTGAAAAAAATATGTTCAAAAACTATAGTGCTAAATAGATAGTCAACCATAGTAAATCTTTGTCAAATTCTGTGTCTACCTTAATAGGTTAGCCCATGTTAATAGGATAAATGCATCAAGGTCATGAAAAAGGAGAAAATTTTACAAATTTATATATCAGTGTTGAACATTTTTCTTATCTTTAATCCTTGACATTTTTTATGATTCTAAGATATTCATGAATGCTAAACTAGTGGATAAAAGCATAAAGCTACAAAAGCTTTGATGCTTTCATGATTTCTTTGAAGAACAATCTATTGTAAATAATGAATTGAAAAAAAAAAAAAGAACAATCAAATTTCATTGGGAGTTTGGATTATTACTCTATCCATAGATTCAATTTTTGTCTAGTAGGGATTGGGTATTTTATTAGATGGAAAAAGAGAAGTTAGTGGTGGTTTTTAGTTGATTAATTTGTGAAATGATATGTAGTTTCATTTAGCAACTTGGGAGTTTGGATCATTACTTTGTCCATAGAATCAATTTTTGTACGTTAGGGATCCAACAAATTTAGATAGTAATTAGTTTAGTTTAGTTATTTATTATGTATATAATGTTTTGGTATTTGGAAGGAAGACCAACAAGAAGAACATAGGTGTAATAGGAAAAAATAATACATATGGGATGGAGTTAAAAAGAGACTATATGAAATTGAAACTAAAGTTTAATTACATCTGTATAGGACCAAAGAATCTACTAGATTAATTGGTTTGTACAAAATACATTAATAACAATAAATCTTGAATACAATTGATGTATTCATTATTCATGTAATTTGAGTACTTTGACGTAATGACTTAGAACCAACATTGATAGCTTGAATAACTCGTAGAAAGTTTGACTTTGAGATTAGCTATTTTCTTATGAAGAAATCTATCCCAAAGCATTCTAATAATCTATCTTGCTAATCCTTTAATAAAATTATATATTTTATCCTCATATCTTACATTATTCCATCCTTTGGTGTTAAATAGAAAATGATATAATTCCATTCTTACTTTATTAATTAGTATAATTATATGCAAAGATTTTACTTCATCATGCATTTTGTGTGGTACAACGAACATAGCAATATATCAAGCACAACCTGAATTTGTAGCTTATTGTTTACAAAACTATGAGCTTACCAATTAAAATACATTTCTCATTGGCAAATAGTATATACAAAAATATCATATGTGATAAAGTAAAAAGAGTTCTATCCTTTAATAATAAAGGCCGTTTATAATTATATATAATACACATAGGATTGGAAAATTTAAAACTAAAATTAATTTTGTGGAGAAAATGGATGTATAAATATATTTTTTAAAATTAAAGAAGCAATGGTTTACCCTTTTAAAAAGGTTGTGTTAAGTTATTATAATAAGTCATAGAAAACTAACCATATTGTATTACACTATATATTAATTGAGACTAGAAAATGTAATATCTTAAAAAGATAACTCTACCAAAAATTAAAATAATTTATATATGTTTTGGAAGATGTCATACTTAAAAAAAAAATAATTAAAAAAATTCAAAGTACATCAAATCATTAACATAGAAGATAGAGTCTAAATAAAAAACCCAATGGTTTTAGGATACCTTTTTAGGTCATCATTGTTATAACCAATCCTAAAAATTCTCCTCTTTGGGGTACAAAAAAGATTGGGCCTTATCCATATTCAAAAGTACCCTTCATTTCACTTATTAAAAAATTTTTTATAAAAAAAAAGAAGAATGCTTTTCAAAGAGAAATGAATGTAATAATTAGAAATATGGTAAGAAAAAAATTAATTGTTCAACCTTCATTGGAAGATTTTTTGTTTGAAGTTGCAATTGAAAAACAACATCTTTGAGAATATGATAGTTTGACTCTTGAAGAGAGATCATAGTTATGCTCTTGCTATTCAGCTGAGGGTGAGAGCATACACTAATTGATGGAAATTTTTTTTCAGAAAACCCATCCTTAGAAAAAATAAGGTATAGAACTCTTGTTCTTCATCCAAAAAGCATGAAAATTTGGGTTTTTAAATCTTGTTCTTCGTCCAAAAGTTGTGAAATTTTTTACTCAAAGAACTTTTTACTTGTAAACAAATAAGATTCTCTCGGCCAATTTATAGATATATATTATAAATATATAACTAAGCTAGTGATGGCCAGTTGTCTGCTGTAGCGATGATTTAAACGTAACAGATAAAAATATTATAAGACCATGGAATACTTTATTGAATGATTATAAACATATTGTAATACAGTAGAAATGATCAATGTACAAACTTGCGTAATTGAAAATGTATAGTTACAAATGTTCTGACATTCAAAATGGTAAAAATTAGTTGACAGAAAAGAATGAGATCATTCTTCATTAGATTTAATGTGTTGCTCTTCATCCAATCTACTTTGAAGGTGCGAAGCCTTAAATATCTTGATATATCTTTCTTTGGAGATCAGAGGGAATATCTTCAAACTGTCAATACTCCTCACTCGAGATAGTGCCACAAATGTAAGACCTGTTGTTTCTTTGCTATCAACATCTATACACACTTTCTCCAATGTCATTCCCTGTGACTTATGTATCGTTAAAGCCCATGCTAATCTAAGTGGTAGTTGGCGAGATCCTCCACATATGATTGGTGGAATGGGTACTTGTCAAGGATGTTCATTATCATACGGTACTCTAATGTAGGAGTCAAAATCAATGATGACATACAATGGCAACTGTTGAGGTTGACAGTGTGGACTATATATTATTTTCTTAGTGACTCTCAATGCACCGTTAACCAATCCTGCTTCTGGCCATAGATTAACAGTGAACATAACCTTTGCATCCTCACAAATGAACACTACTCGGTCCAATTCTCCTTCTAAATCATCTCAAAATTGCACACCATTTTTCTTTCTATCTACTATGCACCGTGCAACTGGCTTATGCATTTTGAGCAATATTTTTTTCATTATGCATATGCACTTTATCCTTTGTATCAAACAAATGCATAGAATCCTCAAATCCATCTCGCCCATCCGATGTTGATGGAAGTTGCATTCTCAAGCTTAAAAAGTCATAATCCTCATCAGTCATCTTTCTTTCTTGTATATTCATCAAAACTTCTCTAAATCTTTGTTGTTGCGAATCATCACCCCTTTGTCAATACACAGCATCCAAGGTTACAAATTTATTGAATGCCAACCACAAATTCTTCACATGCATTTGAGATGATATGTACGGTATAACATCTTTAACAGGTGGAAGTTGTGCAAGATCGCCAATGAGTATCATGGATCTACCACCAAAGTTATCTAAACGATTATCTGGAAATATTTCCTTAAGCCTTGGTCAATGCTGCTAAGCAATTTGCCACCTATGAAACTCATTTCATCTATAATAATATACTTTAAGCATTTGTATTTATTTTGCAATGATGAAAAAGTTGATGCAGCCAATGGTTTGTAATTTCCGATTCTAATCTTCAACACAGAATGTACTGTAGTTGCATTAATATTATACGCTGTAGCACTAGTAGGGGCGAGCACCAATAAGCTATTCTTTCTCAATGAGCAAGTTCGACTAAATTCTTTATGAATCGTATCAATGAGATACGATTTTCCTGTGCCTGCTGTACTTTGAATAATCATCAATAGAGGAGAAACTTTATCCATTTCGAATGTTGCATATATAGATGGCCAGTGATAATCTTGTAGCATTTCTTCTGTTGAACTCCTAGAGAAGATATGTCCATTTGATTGTCGTTATTTCTTGAATGTGTTATTATCCCATGTGATCTATTGCACTATTTTTTAAAAAAGGTAACAATATCTATCGCTATTTAGTATTTAACTCGCTAACCATATTATATTATCATCCTTATAAATGTTCATTGCTGCCATAGGTATTATAATCACTATATGAATAAATGTTCACTACTACTATTGAAATCTACGATATTGATAACTGTATATTATATTACAGAATTTTCTAAAAAGGATTTTCCTACACGATTCAGAATAGACATCGAGAACAATGCAAGAATAATACGAAGCATGTCAAGGCAGTCATTTCAATGTATATATATAAAATTTTATTACAAATTCTCTCTCTTGGCTGAAAGCCGAGTTATTCCATGTTTTAAACAGTACGTCAATATATGCAAAGAAGATTAACATGAGTTGGTAAATAGAGAAGTATGCATATGCAGTGGCACAGTTACTGCATTGTTGAAGCCATGAACAACAGTAACCAAACAAGAGCCTTATTATTATTATATATACAAAATTTCAGAAAAAATTCTGACATGCGTACCCATTGCCGATTTACTGCACTTCAGTAGGCACTCCCGAATCCAACGCAAACTGTTCATCTACTGAGACGTATTTATGGTTTTCAATGGGACATAACCTTTGGAACGAGGACGCAACCTTTCTAAACATATTTCTGTTTTGCAATGGATGTAACCTTTCATAACACATCAACGTTAGTTAGCATTATGGACAAAATTGGCGTTACCGAAATATGACTGGTAATGATCTATCGGGAAAGTCAACATTAGTCAACGTTATGGACAAAGTTGGCGTTACCGAAATATGATTGGTAATGGCCTCTTGGCCAAATTATATAATGAAGCTTTCAAATAGAATAGATAATGAGCAATCAAAGACACTTTCAAATACAAAGAAAAGAAGTAGACAAAGTAGGTTGTGTAACACCCCTTTGTAGGACCCCTTGGTATAGCATGATGTCTTGTTATGCATACGATTAACATGTTTTATTATGAGCTTTATGATGCTTTATGAGGGTATGTTATATGATAAGATTAGATACATTGATCTTGTAGATTGTGTTAGGCAAGGAGGAAGGATTGAGGATAGTGATAGTAGTTTAGTGTGTGTTTATGCTTTATATGTGATTTGTAACATTTATGCATATGAGTTATGTAGTTCTGGGTGATGATGCATTTGGCATGTGAATATGATGTACGATGTGGATTTTTTCGATTTGATTAGTTTTGGATTTGGAGTTGTCATGTGTTAGTTATAGGTGGTGGACCTGAGTGTATTAGTTAAGATAGAGGGGAGAGAAAACCTTAGGAAATTACCAATGGAGCATAATATTATATTTTATAAACATAAACATAAGTCATGTTTTCCTTTCCCTTTCCCGTAGAATTCGGTTTTCTTATGTATTCCTTTTGAAACCCTTCCACCACCATTATTGTTTTCTCTCGTCGTCGGCTTTGGGAGATGGTTGGACTGGGGTAGAGTTCTATTCATGTTTTGGGCCTTTCTATATCATTTTATGATTTTGTGGACTCTAGATTTGATTTGCGGGATTCTTTTACTTTTTTTCTGTTTTCCTGTATATGCTTCTATGTGCAGGGTTGTCTGAGATGAGCAGTGGTCCAAATGTTTTTGGGTTGTTAGTTTCGATTGGTATGTTGAGTTCACACCGAGAGATGTCATAATGCAGTGAATCTATGAAAATTTGGAATTTGGAATGTTGGATTTGAGATGATATTAAACCTGCCAGGGACTACAGGAACAGGGACCCATTGTAGAACTCGGGGACTACTGGGCAGGATACTTGATCGTTGCCTGTGATTTTCTGTTTTTTGGTTTTTGCATCTTAGCACAACCTGATTGCATTGGACTCGAGGAAAAGGCTCTGATCGGACCCCAAAAATTAAGTATATTAAAAGTATAAAAAACTAGAGGACAAAAGAGAGGCCAGAGAGAGAGGAGAAACATCGAAACAAGAAGGAAGAAAGGCCAAACAGACTTGGGGAGGCCTCAATGTGTAAACATCCTTAAAACCAAACCTGAAGAGGCCTCAATGTGTAAACATCCTTAAAACCAAACCTGAAAACCTCTCCACGGGAAGTAAAAGGGGATAAAAAAGGACTTAGTTAAAAAGCAACAGACAAGAAAACAAAGAAGAGAAAGAAAATTCAACAACTCAGCTGGAGTATCAGCTGTTGAACAATGTCTTCTTGAACCGACAAAGGGAGAACATTATTAGGAGAATCTCTCTGAAAAATCATATTACATTGGAACTTCCAGATGGCATGAAGGATAAGGGGATGAAAGCAACACCAAGTATAGAGTAGAGATTCTTGGTGTTGCTTTCATCTAGTCTTGGCTGAAAACCCTATAAATACATGCTGCACCAAGTCCAAGAGTTGTGAGCAAGGGGACAAGTAAAAAAACTATGGGTAAATATATCTTTCTTGTTGCAGATAGGACATCTGGGGTCAAGAACACCCAAATGAGAGCATTGAATACCAATAGGTAAACCTTTGTGAACTAAATACCATAGAAAATGTTTGATCCTTGAAGGAGTAGGGGCAGTCCAAATCATCTGAATACATTGCTTCCAAACCTGCACATTGAGATTAACCTTTCAAAGATGGTTGAATCTTGGCTAGTAATTAGTATTAGAACTAATAAGAGAATACACAATCTTAGAATGACAAGGAAAAAATTGATGACCATTAATCCAAGAAAAATCAAGAAAACTATTAGGATAATTTTGAACAGCTACACTTTTGTTCAAGCTATCCAAAATATTAGAAAAGGTGGACTTTTGAGAAGCATTGATACCATAAAGATATTGACACTCAAGTCAAGTGATCCAATGATTATGTAAGTGAAGAGAGGAAAGGGAGGGTATGTCAAGCTTGCTCCAAGTACTACAAAGATGAGGACACTTAATAGCCCAAGATTCATTGTTAATGGGAAGCAACCAAGGAGAAATCTTATCAAGCATAGAGGAAGAAATAGTAATATTAATAAAGTTCCAAAACTCACTGATAAAACTCTAAGCCTTCCAAATGTGCTTGATGACAGTGGAACCTAAAATAGGAATACCTTTAGGAAAAAAGATCCAGTTAAAAAATGAGTATTTTTCCAATAAATACTGCATTTAGGCTTTCCCATCTGAATCCTCTTAAGGAAAAGAAGCTTCCAAGCCCTGGAACTAGATAAGCATTTGGCCACCCACTTGGCATATAAAATAATACCTTGCTTATAGTAGTTTAGAAGTCTTAAGCCACCATCCTCTTTGTGGGAGGTGCAAATGTTCCAAGAAACTTGACAAAATCCTTTCCTAGAATGGCTACTATTTCAAAGAAAATTTCTAACAAGTTGATCAATGCGATGTTAAGCAAAAAAACTAGGAGCCCAACACGAAGAATAATACACAAGTAGCTTGGATGATATGCTTGCTAACAATAAACTTTCCAGCCATAGAAAGCTTCTTATCCTTCCACTTGACAAGTTTTTGTTCAATTTTATTCATCGTAACATCCCATAAAGTTTTTGAAGATCCAGCAAAGGAAAAGGGAATGCCCAACAACTTAAAAACATGATCCTTTTATAAAAAACACCAAGATTTAGACAAAGCCCAATCTTGAACCCCCTTATTGCAAAAGATTGAAAATTTGAACCAATTAATTTGGGAGCCAAAGAGCCTACAATATTGATCAACATGGTAAAAAAGACGATCAACAATAACTTTGTTATTCTTAATCATAAAAAAGGATTCATCTGCAAAATGCATATTCAGTAAGAAAGGAACATTATAATCAATGAAAATGTCTTGAAGCAAATTTTGTTCCTTGTCCTTATAAATAGTGTTGTGACTTAAGAAATTAGCAACAAGGATGAAGAGATAAGGAGCAAGAGGGAATCCTTGCCTAACTGAGCGCTCAAGCTTAAAATAATTAGTGAAGCCAACATTAGTAGCCACAAGGGCATTAGCATCAACAAAGAGAGTCTTCACCATCCTAATAAATTTTTTGTTAAAACCATATTTGCAAAGGTAGATAATAATAAATTGCCATTCAATTTTATCATACTCTTTAGCATAATCAAGCTTAAGAAAAGCTATGTTTTGATTGGAATCCTCAACCCATTGCATACCCTTGTACTCGCAACAACATCATCAAGAATATATCTACCTTTGACAAAACCAATTTGCCTTGGGGTAATTAACTAAGGAATAATAGGCTTTAATATTTTAGCAAGACATTTGATCAAAATTTTATAAACAAAATTCAGGAGGGTAATAGTATGTCAATTACCAATCAAAGAGAGATCACCTTCCTTAGCAATAAGATGGATGACTCCTCTATTAAGCATGGGTCTAAGAGAGTGCTGAGTAATGGCTTCAACAAAAACATGATAAAGGTCAAACCAATAACATACCAATGATTTTTAAAGAATTTGATAGGAAAGCCATTAAAACTAGAAGATTTATCATTGGCCAAGCTAAACACAACTGCTTTCATTTCAAAAAGAGAGATGTCTTGAGCTAGAAGATGGTTGTGATTGCTATGGACGATATTAGGTAAATGATTCGAATTAGTGAAAAAGTCATCCTAATCAAACCCATCTAAGACAAAGATGCATTGAAAATGTCTTTCAAGAAAATCATTAACAATATAAAGATATGAACTAAGATGACCATCCACCTCCATGGAGTTAATAGTAGGTAAATTACCTCCACCTTTTAAGAATTTGAAAAACTCTTTACAGGGCTCTCCTTCAACTTTCAACTAGTTGAGGCGACTCTTAATTAGAGTAGCTATTAGCATTATACATATCCCTTTTTTTTTTGACTGAGCGAACATAAGCCAGTTGTTGTTGTAGAGTAATATTAAAGGGATCTTGTTGTATTGTAGAGTTAAGTTGTTGAAGTTTATTACAAAGATTTTCCTCAGTTTTCCTATGTCTCTTAGCATATTACTTACTCAACCAATGGGCAAGATTACAAACATGACAAGTGGAATGCAACCACTAGTCAATCCAACTTAAATTGCGAGGCAACCTCCTCTTAACATTTCAAAGAGACATCAAAATACCTTTACTAGAAGAAGTAAGAAATAAAGAGGGATTCAATGGAGGAGCTCGCGATGTTGAACTAGAGGTTTTGTATTTGATGAGTCATCAATTTGATAGGCCTTGAGATCAGGTATTCGATGTCGAAGCCTAGATGTGATGTTGAATATTTGATGTGGCGGGATATATGCTAGCCTATAAATATAGTGCTTGGGTTCACGATTTCACATGATGTGGGGAAGATAGTTTTAGTTTTCAATTTTTGATAGTCTTTCTTAGAGTCTTGTTATTCCCAGTGCATGCCCATAGTGTGATGTATGTGATCGTATAACACGTTTGTTCGAGTGTAACGTACTTGGACATGTTACATGACTGACAATAAAGATCAAGACTACTCCCATCATTGTAGCATCCACTTAGATTATTATTAATTTTAATCACTACTTATTTATCATTTTCTTTAGTTAAATGTTTCCATTTATTACTATTTACTATTCCTATTATTAAGAGGAATGCGTACACCTTAATCATGAGCGTTTAAGTGTAGATACTTGGTAATCTAGTAGTGTATCATTTGGCACCTCTAGTGACATACGCTTAGCAATTCCAGAAGTAGTCTCACAAAGTCCAAGACATATACGAATGATTAAGAGCAGATACTCATTGCACGTAGGCTAGTTAGATCTTATTTTCCATTGTTCATTAGCTTAATCAATTTACCTCTTTATTGTTATTAGGAGTAAAGTAGAATTAGACAACATCATACGTCTCACTTTGGACTAAACCATACGTGAAAAAGCTACCACTAGTCCAAGTGGGAAGATAGTGAATTGCGATTAGAGCATAATGATCTAGATACCACAACTAGTCCCATCCACAAAATTCAACTAGATCATGCGTGAGCACTTATGATTCGTATGGTTGAGCGTAGGGGTACCTCGTCACTCATCATTGGCGTCATTGCCGAGGATGGTGCTAGTTATCTAGATTAGTTATATTATACACAATTACTATAACGGTATTAACGATATATCTTTCAAAAAATATTAACTCACACACACCATAAACCAACAACAATGTCTCTCTCTTACATGGAAGTAACAATGCACTGTATAGTGAACACATTTATTGGAGAACTAACGAGATATGCGATGAAGAAAATTGAAGTGATCAACCTTATGCAGGGGTTTCTTATGATCATGACCACCTTGACAACGCTCAAGGACTACATTCACCTAAGATAAATAATCTTGGAGGAGATGATGTAATTTTTGAACTAGGGAAGGCCTTAAGGCCTAAGACCTCCTCGAAACTAAGAAGTGATAAATTAAGGGACCCTAGGAAACACCATAGAAGCCATGGAAATCCTTCCAGTTCCTTATCTTCATCTTCCCCTCCAACATCTAGTTCTGACAAAGATGAACATAGGTATGGAGATCAAGTTCCACTAAAGGGTTCAAAATTGAACCCATAGGAAAGGTTAATGACATCACGACAACATAGACAATCATCATGATCAAGTGAATAGAGATAGAAATTTCCCTCACAACTTGTGTAATGATGATGAACCCTTCTTGGCCACCAAGAACATGATGAAGATAATAGAGGCAATTAAGATATCTCATAGGCATCACAAAGAGAGTTGCCTACCCAGACTTGATATGAATAATATCCCTAAATTTGTAGGAGGTTATGATTTAGATCCACAACATCATTTACAAGCCTTCTAGGATGCTTATGTCTGCTATACCATTGAAAATAGATGGTAAAAGCTTAAGCTCTTTCCTAGGATACTAATCGATAGAGTTGAAGTGTGGTATAGATTGTTAAGACCAAGTTCAATCTAACAGTGGTTAATAATGTTGGAACTTTTCAACGAGAAATACCAAACCTATGCGAGGGTGTTCAACTTGAGGAGATAGATCCAAGAGTTGAAGCAAGAACAACATGAACCCTTGGACATGGCCTTAGATATATATTATTCTCTATTGAATAGATGCCTAGGCCATGGTTTCTCTGAGGAAAGGCAACTTTTCCACATCATAGATGGGCTTCATAATGAAACAAGAGAGACCCTTGGGATGTATGCCCTAGGGTAATTATACGAGCTCCAAGCCCATCAGATTCTAGAGCTAATCGAGTGTGTGGAGAAAGAAGAAGGAGAGATATGAAAATGGGAGAATGTCAAAAAGTATTAATGGGACCCAACTCTTCAATAGAAGGAGGTCTAGATCTATGGTAAGGAGAATGAAACCATTCTCAATAAGGTGATTCTGCAACAAACCTTGCTGATACAGAAGTTTATTGATGAACTTGAAGAAAAGTTTAATAGGATGTCCAAATGGATATATGAAAATGTTACAACTCTCATTGAGATGGTTGAGGAGAGGATCATGCCAAATAAGCCATGCGATCACAATCAACAAAGGATACAGAACCAAGAAATAGCCATGAACACTTTTCGGTAAACAAGAAAAGTGGCTAATGAAAGTGAGGCTATAGACTCAACTACAAATGAAGATAATGGATGTGACATCTGCATATATGACCATTTGAAGGGCAATTGCCCAGTATTTTTGCATCTACATGAGTATTGGGTAGGTATCTTAAATCCAAAGTTTGTGCAGAAACACATGCTTGGGAGATTTCCTCTTCCATAAGGTAATCATATATAGTCCCACCATCAATCATACCATCCTAGGTGGACTTATTACTAGCCTCAACATGGTCATCAACCATAGTGGCAACAACCATAGTCTTGGGGGAAGCCCCCACCAAATTAGCCCTATCTTTTCTATGAGCCGAAACTGCACGAATATTATGTTCAACACCCTATTTCTCCAACTAGTTCTACATCCTCTACTTCAAATTGCCACTACTACATTCCCACGTACCAACAACCCATGACATCCCTTGAAGGATCACCACCTCATGCCTCTTACCATCCATCCTACCCTTGATATTCTCACACTCCACCTTATTATATGCCATCGCTAGCAACATAGGAAGGGTTGACACCACAATATCAACAAACGAATGCCACTTGTGCTACAAAAGTGTATAAACATGTTGACATCAGTGGGTCTCAACCACAACATTAGAAACATCCCTTTTGGAGGAAAGGTCGTAAGCCAAAGCGGACCATGCATGGATCCACCATATCATCTGAGCCAACACAAGGCCAATTTGGCATACCATCTTCCTTGTCTCAACCAACATCCTCTAATAATACAAAAGGGCCACCATCCATTAGTACTCCAATCCAAAATCCAAACAATGAATCTAATAGTGTGAGAAGACAAATAAATCCATGCATACCATATCATGATCAAGGGTGCAACCGTGGGCAAGCCATCCATAATGTTAACACACCTCATATCCTAACCCACCATACATTTAACCATCAAGTGTGTGATCAAAAATTTTCTACCTAGCCACCACACCACAAACAGACACCTAGTGCTTGGGGCATGAATGGTTACCAATGTTTCATACATGCATGGATACTATTTATCCACTTATTAATCCTTGTCACATCTAAATGTTTAGTGATGGGGGTGGATCACCCCCCATTCTAATCTTTAGGATTCTTAATTGTTTTTTTAACTTTTTTTTTACACATTCTTTATTTTACATCTTCTTGTTTTCATGTTATTAATCTTTTCTAATTTTTGTTTTACACCATCATTAGTACATTTGCTATTTCTTAAAAAAAATTACACTTTCTTTTATATTTTCTTTTCTTTTATTTTGATGTGACTTTCTAACTTTTTGTTAATAAGTGCTAGGTATAATGTAATGCATTACTTGATGGTGGTATGTACTATTTTGTTATTTGATTATTAGTGTCTGGATTTTGGCTTTGAATTTCATTACAGATGATTAGGACATGGTTTCTTTTTCATGCAATAGGTAGTGAGTTCACAACATCCACCCATTCAAACTCTTTATGTTTTCTCTTGTTCTAGAAATGTGCAGTTCCTTTTTCATTAACAAAACTTAAAAAAATTTGTGACTTTGGTACTTTCTAGAATTGGAAAGGATTCAAAGGTTTGAACATGGTGTGACTTGAAGGGGATTTGGTATTCTTTGTGCCTTTTTGTTTGTCTGGGTGCATGTGTGTTTTCATGGATTTCTTACCACTTTGTGTCAACCAATAAAAGGAAGTTGAATAAGTCTTTGCATGGTGTGGTTCTCATAAAAAAATGATGCAAATTCAAAGCACATACCTTAGACAAAATAAATGAGCTACAAGCATTGGTTATGGGACTAGAAAGACATGTTACCCATGCCTAAAGGTCCCCTCTAACTAAGGTCCTTCCTCACTTCCTACTTTTATTTTCTTCTTTAATAAGAAATAGTGGTTGTTCTGTGGGGGAACTCTTGTGTCTTAGGGGGATGGACTAGTCTTGGAATGATGATGTGAAGTTATTGAACAAGGTTGGTTTTTCTCTGGACTAATGATGGATCTTATCAAGTCATTTAACCATAAAATCCACAAGGGACTTCATGTGACCTTAATCAAGAACTCCATTCCACTCTCTTTCATCCATCTATGCTTTCCATGTCTCGCCTCACTGTTGGTTTCATGTTCTTTTTCGATGTCCTGGTTTGATGTGTTAGAATTCTTAGGTAGTTTCTTCCAAGTTTTTGTACTTAACCTTCTATAACCATTAATCATCCACAAAGCCCACAAACTCTTTGGTTTGAAGTCATGCAAGGGCATAAAATGCCTATGCCTGCTTTGGGGAGGACCCACTTACATATCTTTTGGTTGGGTTAGTTAAGTCTTAGACACTCTTACAATCAAATCTTTTTGTTTACCCCATCAATGACATCCAATTGTGCACATCTTTGCAATATTTTTTTAGTAAGCTTTTCTTTTTATTGTTGTGAATTCTTACATTCTCTTCAAATATTTCCTTGTGTTGAACTTTTTCAAATGTAATGAACTACTTATCTATTTTATCCTATTTGTCAACCTTCTCGCTAACCTGACTAAAGAAATCAATCTACCACAATCACAACTTAGCCAAGTGTAACCATTGACGAGACAAGGCATTTAACAACTATGTGTTACACATTGCATACTAATTTATGATTTTGTTGTGATTGTTGTGGGGAGCATGGACTTGAAGCAGGACTATCTTCTCCAAGGATGATGTGGTAGTACCACACGATGAGGCCTATTCATGATTATTGGATCTTCTCTCTCACTCTTCAGATGCCAAGAGGCATTGGATGTTAGTTTTATCATGGGTGTTCACTTCTTTTATCATGAACATCCAATTTTGTAAAGATTGTAACTCCGTACACTTGGGTACTTAGAGTCTATTTGTTCCATCTAAGTCAGTTTGTATGTTAGTCAATAATCCCATACCTTCCCAATATTTTGTAAAGAACTTATTCCTCATTTTGTTTAACTTGAGGATGAGCTTTCATTTAGTCATGGGGGTATGATGAGTCATCAATTTGACAGGCCTCGATGTTCGATGTCGGAGCCCAGATGCAATGTTAGATATCTAATGTCACGAGATATACGCCAACCTATAAATATAGTGCTTGGGCTCATGATTTCATATGATGTGGGAAAGATTATTTTAGTTTTCAATTTTTGCTAGTCTTTCTTAGAGTCTTGTTATTCCTAGTGCATGCCTGTATTGTGATGTTTGTGATAATACGAAACCTTTGTTTGAGTGTGATGTACTTAGACACGTTACATGACTACCAATAAAGATCAAGATCACTCCCATAATTGCAGCATCCACTTAGATTATTATTACTTTTAATCATTAATCATTTACCGTTTTCTTTAGTTAAATGTTTCCATTTATTGCTATTTACTATTCTTGTTATTAAGTGGAATGTGTATACCTTAAGCATGAGCATTTAAGTGTAGATACTTGGTAATCCAGTAGTGTATCATTTGGCACATCCAATGACATATGCTTAGCAATCCTAGAAGTAGTCTCATGAAGTCCAAGATGTATATGGACAATTAAGAGTAGATACTCATTGCACATAGGCTAGTTAGATCTTATTTTCCATTGTTCATTAGCTTAATCAATTTATTTCTTTATTGTCATTAGGAGAAAAGTAGAATTAGACAACATCATATGCCTCACTTTGGACTAAACCATACATGACAAAGCTACCACTAGTCCAAGTGGGAAGATAACAAATTATGATCAGAACATAATGATCTAGATACCACAACTAGTCCCATCCATGGAATTCGACTGGATCATGCGTGAATGCTTGTGATTTGTATGGTTGAGCGTAGGGGTACCTCATCGCTCATCAATATCAAATTCCAAAGTAAGAGAAATAGAAAAATGGTCTAAAAGGATAGCATTTTGGTGGACAATAACATGACTGTTATAGAACCATGAAGAATAATTGGAAAAATAAAATCAATTGAGTCTCTCAAAAATCCAATTGGTACCTACCCAGAGGTTAGATTAGGTAAATCAATCATCATGGTGAACATTAGAATCCACAACACTAGAGAGAAAAAAGTGCTCCTTAACATAACACTACAAAGATAGCTTATAGCCTAAAATTTGAGAAGAAGCTCTACCAACTTTATCATAAGAATGTTCAATCATATTAAAATCACCTCCAAAGAGTCAAGGAATGCTAGGCAAACTCTGGAGAAGAAATTTCCAAACATCAATTCTTGTTGCAGAAGTAGTATGAGCATAAATTTTGCAAATACTAAAAGGACCTGAAGCACATTGAAGAATAGCCTAGACAACAAAGCTATGTTTGCCATGAGAAATAATTTTTTTAGACTAGGACTTATTGATAATAAGGGCATCACCACCTTAACTAGTAATGTGATTAGTAAATAAGATTGTAGGTTGTGAACAATACTGTTGCATGCTAGAATAATATCTAGGTTTGAAATTTTAACCTATTGAAGATGAATAAAGTTAGGATGAAGAAGTCAAGTGTGAAGAAAAGCACTAATCATCCTTGTTCAAAGTTTATTAGTGAGACCTCGGATATTAAAAGAAAAGATTAGCTTTTAGAGAAGGGGGAGGAGGCCCCCTTCTTATCTAAAGAATCAACAATGTCTAAGGGAATAATCTCCATATTGTGACCAATGGTAGTAAATGGATTATTCATTAGTAAAAAATCTTGAGTAGGTTGACCAAATTGAAGATTAGACATAACTTCGCTAGAAGAAGGACTACCCCAGTGTTTCCTACTATAAGGAACCATTTGAAAACTATCATAATCGACAATAGAGTTTTGCAAAACCTTAGGAACATATTTTTGTTTTCACTTAGTTATTGAAAAAGTTTTAGAAATTGGCTTCCTTGTAACCTTGATTGAGGAAACGTTCTTGGCAGGATCCTTGACATTAATAGGAGAAACCTTAGAAGCATCAAGAGTAGCTTGTTGTTGCCATGTTTGCATTGCCTTTTTACACAACATAAGGGAACATGAATTAAAAATGTGACCCTCTTGTTGATATTAGTGACATGATTTAGGAAGATTATAAAAGACTACCTTTTTCACGTAGTTTATTTTGCCTACACGTAAAATAGTTTTTTGTTGAAGTAAGTCGAGATCTACTTCAATCATATAGCAAGTCCTATGGAGACCACTAGGTGTACCTAAGGTTTTAGAGTGCTTGCTTGGCCCAATATGAGATACTATATTCCTCTTGACTTTTTCAAAAATTAAAGGGAGATTAGGTTATTCAACAAAGCAAGGGACTTTCCAAAATTTAGGAGATGTAGGGTTGAAAGAGGAAGTCCACTTGTGAATAATTAATAAAACATGATGATGATTAAAGACACATATATTATGGGATTCAGAGACCATCACTGAATCAATGAATTCAACTAGCAAGAAGGAATTAGATAAATAAGAAGTATGAGAAGCCACCAAACCTTGATCTTTCCAAGTCAAATTCACATGGTTCAGAAAACTAGAGGAATGAGGAAAATAACCCAAAATTTGGATAGAAACATACATGCTGGATATTGCTTGAGTTAAAGACTTATAAAAATCATTGAGAAATTCATGGAATGGCTAAGAAGTTGTGGAACCACTACTTTAGGGATCACCAACAAAATTTGATAACTTTGCACAAAGCCAAAGAGCCACTAGAGTTGGCCACCAATAAACCATAGTAGCACAGGCAAGCATGAAAAGCCTAAAGTAGCAGATGATGTAGAGATAGCATAGAGAAATAACATAAAAATTGATGTAGAGAGACTGATGAGTCATGAATTTGCTGGTTGTGATATTGCAGCTGTGATATCACAGTCGTGATATCGCAACGGCTGCGATATCGCAACCGTGATATCGTAGCCTACCTCAATTTCTATAAATAAGAGATGACTTTCCTTGTTCAATTAGTTAGTTTTAGAATTAATTTTTATTTTAGTTTTTGCTTTTCTTTTCAACCCTTTTCCTCCCAGTGTATGCCCGCAGTGTGGTGAATGTAATTGTATGACATCCTTTATTCAAGTGTGATGTACTTGGACATGCACATGACCAAAAATAAAGATCGAGATTACTTCATCATTGTAGCATTTACTTAGTTCAATTAATTATTTATTTCATTATTATTTACTACTTTCCTAGTTAATCTCTTCTCACCCTTAAACTCCTGTTAACATGGAAATGAGTATGACTTGATTACCCAGTAGCATACCTAGGATCTGTGCTTGGTAATCCCAGTGGTAGTTGTGCAAGAAGTCCAAGATGTGTATGGATAATCAAGGAACGGATGCTCATCGCACTTAGGCTAGCTAGATTCTCTCTCACCCTTTCTCTCTTATCTTAGTCAATATTACTTTCCATTGTCCTTAGGAGTAGCATTAGCATAGAAACACATCATACACCTCATTTTGGACTAAACCATACGTCAAAAAGTTAACACTAGTCCAGATGGGAAGATAGTGAATTGCGACCTAAGGATAACTGTCTTGATACCATAACTAGCCTGTCTACAGAGTTTGACCGGATTGTGTGTGAAACGCTTGTATTCGTATGGTTGAGTGTAGGGGTACCTCACCACTCATCATTGGCACCGTTGCTAGGGATGGTGCTAGTTATCTAGATTAGTTATATCATACAAGGTCACTGTAAAGGAATTAATGATATATCTTTTAGAAAGAAATAATTATAAAAAGTCACATATGAATTCAGACATAGTTTCACAATCATGTCTCTCTCACAAGACTATGATCCCACAACCACTAATGAGGTAATTCATTGGAGAACCAATAGAATTGATGATGAAGATGAAGTCTGGAGTACTCAATCTTATGCAGGAGTCCCCTACATTTATGAACACCCTAACGATACTCAAAGACTCTCATCATCCAACTCTGACACCTCTAGAGAGGATGAAACATCCCATAGGACGAGGAGGCCCGAAAGGCCTAGGACCTTCTCAATAACTAACAAGAACTTACTTGGGGGTGATTGGAAGACTTAAAAAAGTCATAACAAGTTTTATAGTTCCTTCTCTTCCTCTATTCCTTCAACGTCAAATCATGACATGGATGACTATCTTTGAAGGGATCGGCGTAGAACTAAAAATCAAGCTCAAAAAGAAAATGAAGAATGCCAACATGAACAGGGGCAACATCATCCCAATTTAGAAACTCACAACCTGCTTAGTGACGATGAACCCCTGCTGGCCACTAAGAGCCTAATGCCTATACATGAGGTTGCTCAAATCTTCCGTAGGCATCATAAAGAGAGCCATCTACCCAAGCTCGATTTAAACAACTTCCCTAATTTCTCAGGAGGCTATGAATTCGATCTGCATCAACATTTACAAGCCTTCTACAATGCCTGCACATGTAACAACATTGATAATGGTTGGAAAAAACTCAAGCTCTTTCCTATGACACTCGTTGGCCAAGGAAAAGTATGGTATAGATCGTTAAAACCAAATTCAATACGATGTTGACCAACAATGGTAGAAGCCTTTAATGAAAGATATCAAACCTACACAAGAGTGTCGGCCTTGGGGAAGCAAATCCAAGAGTGGAAACAAGCACAACATGAACCCTTGGACATGGCCTTAGAAAGATATTATGCACTGTTAAACAACTATCCAGGCCATAACTTTTTCGAGGAAAGGCTAATGTATCATATCATTGATGGGCTTTATAATGAAACAAGAGAAACCCTAGGGATGTATGCCCAAGGACAACTATATGAACTATGAACCCATCAAATCTGAGAGCTTATTAAGCGGGTAGCAAAAGAAGAAGGAAAAATGGCTAGATGGGAGAGTGTTGAAAAACATCAATAGGACCAAAATCTCAACTTAACAAAGGTCCATAATCACAAAAAGGAGAAATCAACCTACCATAAGGGGAAAGAACCATCTTTGCTGGTACAACAATTGTTCGAGGAAGTTGAGGAAAAGATTAATAAGATGTTGGTATGAACGCATAAAAATTGTGGAGAATATATTGATATCATTGGAGATAGAGTTTTAACAACCCGAGAAATAGGACAAAGTATCAGTAGAAAATCAGAAAGAAGGGATAAGGAAAATAAGAGCTCAACTGCCAATCACATGTATGAATGCAACATTTTCCTGTACGATCATCCCAAGGGCCAATGCCTAATCTTGTTACATTTATATGAGCATTGGGAAAGCACGTTACATCCCAAGTTCATACAGAAATACTGTGTTCAATCATAGTGGCAACAATCCCAGTTGTGGGGGAAGCCACCCCTAAACTGGAGACACCCTTCATATCCTCCGAATCCAAATGCTTATCGCGTTCAACATCCTGTTTCCCCAACTGGGTCAACATACTCTATCCCACCGCATTACCATTCTCCTCAATACTATTAGCCCATGTCCTCAACACAACCACCACCTTTTGCACCTTACACTTTTTCTAATTTTCAACATTCTCATCCTCCAACTTAGCATAGGCCCAACACTGTGGTGCATCCTTCTCTTCGAACACAACACCTCATGTAACTCCAGTAGGGCCACCAACTAACACTCCAACAATCATACGGTCCAATGAATATAGCCATGGAGGGTGACATCCCAATCCTTGCATACCATCTTATGGTCTCAATCATCATAGTGGGTCAACTCATTATCCAAAAACTACATCTTATAAAGTGCCCCACTATGCTTACTATAATCAAGTGTGTGAACCCCAATGGGCTAGGTATGACTAAGTTTCAATGTTTCCAACATGCAAGGATCCTCATCTTTCATTTATTAATCCTTGCCATGCTCAACCATTTAGTTATGGGGGATATCCCCCATTTTAATAACAAGCAGGATTAATAAATATTTTTTATTTTCTTTAATTTTACAATTTTTTGTTTCCTAGTTTTTCATCTTTTAATTTCTTGTTTTATCTTTTTGTCTTTTTGTCTTTTTATCTTTTTACAAGTAATCTCATCTACGAATAAAACACTCATGTGGCTCATTGGTTGAGGTGTGTTCTATGTTATCGAGTCTTGAGTGATCAATTATTTGGACAAGTGAGCCCATTACACCCACTCATCCACTCTAAAAATAAGAGGTTCTATTTGAGGGTACAGTGATATTCTTGACATT
>MNCI01020850.1:419789-458175 GCA_015680685.1 Gnetum montanum | reverse complement strand
GAATTCTTACCTCATTCCGGTGATATTTACATGTGTGTGTTTTGTGGAATCAGTGTGGATTACATTTAACCCTTCGAGTGCCCACGAACACTTTTAAGTGTGGTTACGCAAGGGCATTAAAGGTTGGAACATGCTTTGGGGAGGACCCACTTGCGTAATTTTTGTAATTTGCACTCATGACCCATCTTCCACACACCATTTATTACCCTTAGCATATTGCCAACGATTTTCTTTTCCTTATTACTATCCCTCAGATTCAACGTTCTTATGAACCATCGCATAGCCTTTTTCTTTACCATCCGAGGTCTTTATTGATAAATTCCATACCATCATAATTTTCGTGCCTTTAGAACTAGTTGAATTACCCTGGAACCCTTTAACAATCGTCCAGATGTCCTTAGTTTACATTGTTTAATTTCAAAGAAATATTAAAAATTTGGTACATTCTCTAAGTGACCTAACTTCGATGAAAATATATATACGTGACCCCCTTGTGCTAATCAACATCATTTGCAATTGTTCACACAGGGTAAGTTTTTCAAATTCCTCTCTACGACTCGCAATTACACGTCCCTTACTTTCATATCCATAACTCGCTCGCTAGTACTCCGATTTTCATTTTGTTTGAACCTACTTGAACCTGGAGTGTTTAGATTAGTCATGGGGGAGGGGCACATGCCGAATAGCACATAAATTTTTTGAAATTCATCATCACTTGAGGACATTTTTAAGGTTAATTAGTTGTAAAATTAAGAATAAAATGTGTCAAAAAAAATTTCATCCCCTTAGCTATACCAGAAAATTAAATTTAGAAACCACCTAAGCAAAGAGGACTTAACATTATAATCTTTTGGGGACATGTTCTTCTAATAATTAACATCACAAGAAAATAAAGTAAATCTATTAAGGTAAGCAGTAAGGTATAACCTAACTTTGGTAACAACATTACTAACGATTGGCCCCGTGTGATTGTAGATGGCCCCGAAATGTAGACAACAGGAAGGTCCTACTCAAGGTGCGATAAAAAAACCTAGGAGAGGTGAAGGACAAGTTCCTAATGGACAACATGTAGAGTAGGAGGAACAATCATTTAGTATCCACCAAGAAGACCCTGCTACTGTACAATCAAGGTAGGTAGAAGGAGGAGCTGTTGTAGCGTCTGAACAGGGACAATATCTCACGTTGCCCCAGGATTGTGTTCAGACCATCCATGAAAGGTCCATATTCACTGTAGTGATCATGGAATTAAACTTTGGACCTTTCATAGAATTTTATTTGGAGGTCGTTAGGGATCACCTCAAAGGGTCCCCATTATGGCCTACCCTCTCTGAAAGCAATGCTTGGTACTTAGGGAAAACGTACCAATTTTGGCACAATAAAGGAGAAGGCACCATGGTTAACAATTATGGTGTGACTGTTGATTTCTCTGTTCAAGGAATTTTGGAAGTATTAAACCATCCAAATATAGGGCCAAAGGTTGCTCAGAACTAGCTAGACACTTTCAGAACTAGCAACTTAATAAATTGTTGACAGAGAATAAAAGGGTGGCGGAGGAAAAAGAGAAGGCTGACTAGGATGTCTCTATGGCACAAGTGCAAACTTACACACATGCCAAGGCACTCAAGGCCTTACAAGAGGAGAAACTCTAGGCCATACTTTAACGCCATCAAATGCCAAGACTTGGAGCGCAAGAAAAGGGAAAGACACCCATGGAGGAGCCACCGCCACCAGGAACTACATGAGTTCCATCCAATTTTGTAATCATAGGATTTTCTTTTGTGTTGTGTCTCAATTTTGTTCTGACTCCACATTGTGGCATGAATCCATTGTAGTCAGTCAATAATCCCATACCTATCCACTATGTAATCAATGGAGCTTGTTCTCACTTTAACTCGAGGACGAGTTTTCATTCAGCCGTGGGGGTATGATGAGTCATGAATTTGCTGGCTGTGATATTGCAACCACAATATCGTGGCCTGCATCAATTTCTATAAATAATAGATGGCTTTCCTTGTTCAATTAGTTAGTTTTAGAATTAAGTTTGATTTTAGTTTTTTCTTTTCTTCTCAACCCTTTTCCTCCCAGTGTATGCCCACAGTGTGGTGAATGTAATTATACGGCATCATTTATTCGAGTGTGACGTACTTGGACATGCACATGATCGAAAATAAAAATCAAAATTACTTCATCATTGTAGCATTTAGTTAGTTCAATTAATTAATTATTTAATTATTATTTACTGCTTTCCTAGTTAATCTCTTCTCACCCTTAAACTCCTATTAACGCAGAATGAGTACGACTTGATTACAAGCATTTAAGTGTGACTACTTGGTAACCTAGTAGCGTATCTAGGATCTACGCTTGGTAATCCTAGTGGTAGTCATGCATGAAGTCCAAGATGTGTACAAATAATCGAGGAACGGATGCTCATCGCACTTAGGCTAGCTAGATTCTCTCTCACCCTTTCTCTCTTAGCTTAGTCAATATTACTTTCCATTGTCCTTAGGAGTAACATTAGCATAGAAACACATCATACACCTCATTCTGGACGAAACCATACATGAAAAAGTTAACACTAGTCCAGATGGGAAGATAGTGAACTGTGACCTAAGGATAACTGTCTTGATACCACAACTAGCCCGTCTGTGGAGTTTGACCGGATCGTGCGTGAAATGCTCATATTCATATGGTTGAGTGTAGGGGTACCTCGCCACTCATAAGAGACAAACAGGAATAGCATAGAATGATAGTAGAATAGCATAAAGCAGTAGCAGAATAGTGGTAGAGCAACAATGAAATAGTGCAGAGCGGTAGTGGAACAGTGGTAGAGTAGCAATGAAGTGGTGGTAGAACAGTAGCGGAGTTGTAGTGGAGTGGTGGTGGAATAGTGGTAGAGTTGTAGCAAAGTAGTGGTGGAATGATAGTGGATAGTGGTAGAGTCACAACAGAGCATTGGTAGAGTGACGGTAGAAATTAATGAGTCTTGCTATAAGAATGTTCATTTACACATAGATTCAATAAAATAATAAAGTAACAGCAAGTAGTAGGAATAGAAATTCAATTATGAAATCAAAAGGAATGTATCAAGAACACAATAAATTACCCTAGGAAAGCATACAAAAGCTCCAACTCTTAGCAAGTATTAGAAATACAAGTCTTCTTTTTGTCTTTTTGTTGAGATTTACAACAAGCTTAGATCTAGCTTGAATCATGCCTCACATAACCTTTGCTTTGGTGAAGATGTATTTCCCTAAAACCATCCAAAAATCCACTTATATAGTGGTTATAATGTCATGCCTTGGGTAAAAGCCAAATTATTGAGTTAGCATCCATAATTAATCATGACCAAATTGAGTGTGGGTAATTACATATTCTTTTGACATATTACATACTTTGGCTTTTGTTATTTTCAGCTAAAATGCTAAGAATAATTTTCCAACATGACAATTGTTATATCATGAAGGTGTTTAAAACTTAAAATTAACAACACACTTAAAAAATTCTCCCACTTCGTATTTATTTTAAGGCATTACAACTAGGAGTAACCATTACATTTCACAATTTACTAATCTAAGTTATTTTCTACACCAGTTGAACTTGTCCATAGGAATTACCTTGGTCCACATATTTAGTGGATTTTCCATATAGGAACCTTTTCTAGAGAAATCCTTCTTTTTTCAATTTGATGCTAAATAAAATTATAAATCTCAATGTATTTTGTCCTTGCATGGAACCTAGGATTCTCCACTAGGAAGATTCATTTTGATTATCATAAGAGATTCTTATTATCTTTTACTCTTGCCCAAAGTCTTTGACCAATCATTGTAGCCAAACTACTTCTTTGCTTACTTGAGAAGTTGCTACATACTCTACCTTTGTTGTTGACAATGCAATACAAGTTTGTCTTTTGCTAATCTACTTTATCATACATGTTTATTTTAAAAACACATCTACTTGTGGGTTTTCAGTGATCTAGATCACCTTCCCAATCTACATCCACAAAGCTATGTAATCTAAAGGAAATTTTCCCAAACAAATGGAAAAATTAATAGTACCTTGAAAATACCTAAGAATTCTTTTAACAGCCATCCAATGTTCCTTACCTGGATTGAACATAAACCTACTCAAAACTCCTACTACATATGCAATATCTAGTCTACTATAGATCATTGCATACATGAGATTGCCTTCAAAATTAGCATAGGAGATTTTACTCATTTTCTTCATTTCTTTATCTATTTCAAGACATTGATCCATTAATAATTTCATGCTCATAGATAATGGAGTATTTACTAGTTTACAATTCTACATATTAAGTTTTTCTAAAACTTTATTAACATATGTAGATTGACCAAGCCATACCTTTTGATCTTTTCTATCTCTTTTAATTTCCACATCCAAGATTTTCCTTGTGGCATCAAGGTCCTTCATCTTAAACTGAGATGATAGCTAACATTTCAACTTAGTAATTTCTTACATACTGTTCCATGCTATCAACATATTGTCAACATAAAATAGTAGTATCAAATAGATTTGCAAATTTTTATTTAGATAAATAGAAGGGTTATTATTAACTATTATAAAACCACATCTTATCATGTATGAATCAAATTTCTTATATCACATCTTAAGGAATTATTTCAACTCATACAAGGATTTTAATAAGTGATATATTATGTTCTCATTGTCCTTAATTGCATAGCCTTCAAGCTATTGCATGTAGATTTCTTCATCAAGATTCCCATGAAGAAATACAATCTTAACATCCATTTGTTCAAGTTCAAGATTTAAAGTAGCCACTAAAGACATTAAAGATCTTGATGAGGACATCACCCAACCCATGTCTAATCCTTAATATGTTTGTACATAGATTTTTGTGTATTGTTGTATTTATCTTTTGGTGTTGTTTTCTTAATGATGATGTCAGGGTGTTTTGGCATGTTGGGGATGTTTTGAGCCTATTTTTATGATTCTAGGAGGTTATGGAATCAATGGAGATATTTTTAGAGGTGTTTAGAGGTTCTAGAACTCAAAACAAGAATTTTGAAATTTTGGCCTATTTAGCGAGATGTCTCATATGGGAGCAAGACGTCTCCTCCTTGCTCGAGATGTCTCCACTAGCTCAAGATGCCTCACATGTTTACAAGATGTCTCCTCCATCTTCAAGATGTCTCCCTTGGTTGCAAGATGTATCCTCCATTAACTAGTTACTTTTGGATAAGACATCTCATTCTCCTTCAAGATGTTTCATAAAAATATGAGATAATTTCCTATGGGTTTTTAAAGATTCAAATTTTAAATTTAAAGAGGAAATAAGAAGAGATAGGGGGAAGGATATAAATAGACCTCTTAGGCCTTGATTTTGGTTAGAAGATGTTGAGTGGCGAGGTACCCCTACTCTCAACCATACGAATACGAGCATCTCACACGTGATCCGGTCGAACTCCAAGGACTAAGTGCTTACGCGCCTTAATGGAACACTTAAGGTTAATAAATCGTTGTCTTCCCAAACTTACTTGTATTGTCACGGTTGTATGGTTAAGTAAGCTTGAGGTATATGATTTTTATATCTTTTATCTTTTTAACGCCTATGCTAGTAGGGAAAGGTGAAGAGAACTAAATAAGTAATTTTCATTAACTATTCACTAACTAAGTTTTAATTATCCTAGCATCAGTATCCATTCCCACTTGCCGCACACACCCTAAACCAGTGCAATGCTACTGGGATTACCAAACACTACTCGTTATTGGGTTACCAAGCATTACACATGTGCTCGAAGCGATTGTACTGAATGCACTTAACTAGGAGAGTTAAGGGTTGAGAGATATTTAATTATCTAGAAAAGCATTTAAACATTTAACAATAATTAAATCCTATTTAGCTTAGTCCACATGTTGCAAGGTTTATCAGAAAGTTCGTCTTTATTTCCGTACACAAATGTGTGCTTTGGTACAATTTTCTCGAATAAAGATCCGTTCACTTTAAGACTCCTACTGTGGGCACATGGAAATTATTCTAACTTTGGAATGGTAAAACTACTATATTTTGGCTAAGGGACTAACTCTAGATGCCTGAAAAAGGGAAAGCCACCTCTTATTTATAGGCATGACGACGGGCTGCGATATCACATACACGATATCGCAGGGGCGAATGTGATATCGCGGCTCATCAGAAGAGTTGAAGGAGAGAGAGGTGAGTTGAGAGAAAAGAATAGAGAGAGAGAGATAAAGTCTTGGCTAGGTGCTTTGATCATTATCCATGTGAGAGTATGTTTTCTTTGATTGAGTATGTATGAGAATCAGATTGAATCTCTTGTATTTCCTTGGGAATGTGAGCTTTCTTTTAGTTGTGAATTTCTCTATTTGAGTAAGAATAAAGCTTTTATTTTCTTTTCTTATTCAAATGTGTTGTTTTATGACATTGGGAAAGCTTGAATTATGGAATCCATGGGAGCTCCTCATGAAATTGATATCAAGGTAGCTTGGAATTAAAGATAGGAGCATTCAATTGGATAATTCTCATCTTAATTGCAAAGATTCACTCAAAATTCTCAAGCTTGGATGAATTCTCTCTTACTACTTATTCCACTCATCCTAGGATTTGAAAATTTCCCTTTGATCCATAAGTTTTTCATATCTTTCAAGAATTGGAAGATAATTATGGAATTATATACCCATTGGCTTATACAAGCTAGGGGTTGAAGATCTTATGGTCATTTCTCTTACTATTTGAGTATTTCTTGTCTCATTCTTTGAGAAATCTTGAAAATTTCAACTTTCTTTATAAAATTTTGTGAAAATTACCTTTTAGATTAATTTCCATCATGTTTCCAAAGAAGAAGACAACTCAAGCCTTGTCAAGAGACACAGATGACATGAGAAATACTCAAACTCATTGTTGAGAACTTGAAAAGCTTGAAGAGAATAAAGGACATGCTACTTTATCAAAAGCATCATGCAAGATACAATTCATGTAATTTTTCACTAAAACCTTCTTCAAGAAATTCCTTAATGTCATCCCTTGAAGATGATCTTCCTTTTGAAAATGAAAGCTTTGGAGAAGGAGAAGATCAAGATGATGTTTTTCATCATGCTCCTACTACTGAAAATAAGTCTTGAGGTTCCATTTTTTCTAGGAAAAGGAAAATGAAACTTCCTTCTAAGCCTCAAAGGAAGCAAGGTGAAGGAATTGAAGTTACTTTTGTAAAAGCTTTCAAACATGCTTCAAGGATGCCACATGTTGAAGTCAAATTCTTTAATGGCATGGAAGGAACTAAATTGTTTCTCACTTAGCTTGAATGATTAGCAAGTACTTTGAACTTAAAGATGTAGAGAATCATCAAAAGGTGTCATATGCTGAGAGAAAAGTGGAAAGAATGAAAATTATATGATGGGAAAAGGAAAGTCATTCTTACAAGAATAATGGTACTCCTAGCAAGGATTGGTCTTTAATGCATTTCATGCTCAAGCAAAAATTTGAGAAAACTTGTCATAGACAAGAGGCTATCTAAAAATAAAAGTACCTAAGGCAAGATGATAAGAGTGTAAAGGACCATTCTATGGATTTTTGTAAGGCTTTATAGCTTTCAAAGTTCATTGGGATGATTATGAACAAGAATCCAACTTTCAAAGAGGACTTAAAAAGGGAGTATCAACAAGAGCTAATTATTGGCAACCATTTTGGATCAACATAGGGCCTTTAGGTCTTAGGATTGAGGTCACAAGAAACAAAGGTGTTCTTCAAATAAGGTTTAGGTTCTTGTTGGTCTTTGGCAACACCAAGATCCTAGATACCTTCAAATAGACTCAGTGGTTATGAAACGAATTAAACATGAGTATGTGTTTGTTGTTGTGAATGTTGAAATGGTTGGGTTGTGTATGAAACTATAATTTACTATCATAAAATAAATTTAGCTAACTTTGTCAAATACCGTGAGTTGTTGAAGGTTTCTATTTTGTCAAGTCACTTAGTCTATAGAGTCCCTTTAGTACGTTACTTGTAACAAATACAATTTTACAAAAATTTTTAAGGATAATTCTACTAATCTACTTCTAATTTCTCCCAAAGAGAAAATTACACAAGAAAACTAGAATGAAAGAAAGATTCAATGGATTTGAGAAAGAGAAAAGAAAAGAAAGTAGATTTATGTGGTATCTCAAATATTTAAGTAAGATAAATTGACATGAGGAAACACTTCACAATAAAGCTATTCCAATTCAATCTAACTACAAATTTTCCAAACCCTATGAGCTCAAAAAGAAATTTCATAATGGAAAATCTTATTACACTACCAAAAATGCTTCGTAAATGAAAAAGTACAAGCTTTTATTTTGGCTAGGTAATAGTTGTTAAGAATTGCATTCAACAGAGACTGCAAAAAAACAAAAAAAAACTTGACAATTTCAGGATTGAACTACTAAGGCAATACACTTTACAACAATGAAGCTATTTCAGTCATCTCAAAATATTAAAGATTTTCCTAGCTCCTCTATGCTCAAGATAGGCAATTTCATTAAGACATTACTATTAAATTGCTCAAGATGCTTTTCTACAACATAAGCTCGTATATGGAAAAGCTTAATAGAAGTCTAATATTGCACAAAAATAGAGCTATAAAAACAACCTAGAAAAAATCCTAAAAGTAAATGCCAAGAATGATACTATCTAAACTATTAGCTAAGTAACTAAAACAAAATGGGAAAAAATGAACTCACAGGATTAAAAAAAAGTAGCTAAATTGATGTCTTTAGCAAGTCATGCTTTACAAGAAATATTCAATATTCTTTAAAGTTGCCTCTCCCAAAACCCCCTCAATTCTACCTTTGAAGGCCCTTTTATAGTGACCTTAGGGTAGTTACAATAATCATGAGAAGTTAAGGGTATTACAAATATTTAGGGATATTAATTCACAACCACCCTAGAAGTTGTAACTTCTATAAGAAATTTAAGCCATAGTTGGCAAGTGTCTCATAAGAGATTACAAATATCAAGGAGAATTAATTATAACTTCCTATGGAAATTTTGCAAAAATAAAACTATATTTATCACACGTTAATAAATCCTTCTTTCTTTATATATAATTAAGTCCTCGTAGCCTTAACATCACGTTCATCAACATGTCTATGTAAGATGTGTAATCATTTGAAGGTATGTTCATTTCTTGTGGCCTTAGTACCACACATCACATCACCCTCTTCCCATGTTTGGAGGTAACCCTACCATTTACTTTGCCCTACTTCAACTCTGGTGTCATTTCTACCAAGTAACCATAGATGCTCCCTAGCCCTTTTCCAGTGGAGTCTTATAGCTACGCTACCATTGCCTTCATTGCTATGTTGTTTCCATAATCGTTGTTGAGTTATTGTCATTGATAATGGCTCCACCTAAGATGTAGGCATCAACATTAGGTTCTAGCTTGATCTAGTAGGGGGAGGCGACACAATTTTTTATCGTTTCAGGGCTGATGAATTTTTTTAGTTGCACCTCCATTACAAGGGTTTCAATGCCATCTTTGTTGGCCCTAACACTATGTTAGATCTTAAAACAAAATACTGTCCTAGTGTTGCGATCTTTTCACGCATGCATGATGCTCTATGCCTAAGCTTAGGCTTTTAAATTTTGTTTGTCGTTTAAATATTCTTTGTTTTACTCAAAATTTCCTCTACTTCTGATGGGTGTTGTTGATTTTGTTGAGGGAAAAGTATTTCTTAGGTTTGTTTTTTTGATTTTCTAAATCTCAACATTGCTCATTTGAAATAATCTAGTGACGTAGGTTTTTATTATTCTATAAATATCCATCCTTCTTTTTCTCATGGATGTGATTTACGTTTGTGATAGCTTGAGTTTTTTTTTTGTTTATTTCTAAATTCCATATCATGATCTCATGGTTTCTGACAAAAAAATTTGTGAATTTGGAAAGGCTTTTTTGTTAATATCTACACTTCCTTGTAGCCAAATCTTCATAGCTTATGTAGTGGATAGTGTATACTTCAAAGATCATTATGTGAAACTAATGGAAATTTGTAAAAAATTCAGCAACATTCCATGTTTTTCCATAATCCTATAAACTTTTCTTTTGTTGCTCATGTGATTATTTGCCATCTACAATTGGCAGATTCCAAAGTGTCTTTTAAATCAGCTTCTAGAAGATATATTCATGTTTTAAAACCTCAACTCAATGTAAGTGACATAGGTACCTCTGTTGTCTACCACTTAGCCATTTGATTAAAATTAGCAACTATAGTATTACTGTTCTGCTCTTTACAAAGACTTTCACCTAGGTCAATGAGAAGTCAACATAGAAACCATGTTTCACTGGTTATGAAAGTAGACATACTACTTGCTCATTAACATGTTAATGTACTTTCATTTTACAAAGAAGGTAACTAAACTCCTATGAAATTTTACCTTTGTCTACTTGTATGTTCTCTTGCATTCAGCAATAACATTTAAATGTTAATAAAACCAAAATATTAATTCATAAACTTTGCTCCATAAGATGGCTTAAATGTGTTAACATTTCATTCTCCCTTCTTGAATTTCTTAAGAATTTAAGGTATTCAAGAAAATTTTTCAATGCACACTAGCTAAACCATCATAAAAATAGGGATTTATTGGACATAAAAAAACACAAATATTTTTTGAGGAAAACTTTATCAAACTTAAGTTTTGATGAAACAAAAACATCATCCCTAGGAAAAACTAGGAAACTATACAAAAAATTTTATACAAACTAATCTGTAAGTGGGATGAAAGTAGTTAGGATAACCCTTTTAGGGATTCTCATATTATGAATCCTTTCATATGTAATCTTAGTAGTGATGAATGCCCTTATTTCTTCATCTTGCATAGTTGAAGCTTCAACTTGGTCTTCATCCTTATCTTCAACAATGATCTTGGTCTCTTTCTCATCCAACCCTTTGGCTGCTAATTTTTGAGGTTCTTTCCAACTAGTTCTTACTGTGTCTTGGGATACGAAAGCCTCTCCTTAAGAATCATCTTGATTGGACTTTCTTTGACATTCAACTTTTATTATGCATTGATGAAAGTTGCCCCAAATATTGGAATGTATTGAGAGTTCACCAGTGAGAAATATAAACTCATCTCAAAGCCAAACTAAGAAAGGGCTTTCACTAGATGCTCCATGGGCAGTTTCCTTACAATATTCTCTCAAGACATGGTCTGGGCAGCATCCTGTAAAATATGGGATAAAAGGCCTTCTTGCTACCATCTCTCTAAGAACCATCTTTCTACCTCACACTCAAATACTTCACTTGCTTTTCTCACTCAAGCATTGAATTGAGAAATGATGTATTTCCAACCAATTCACATCTCTTTATATAGTGTAAGATAAATTTGAAATTTTGACAAATTCTAGTATTCAACTTTTCCACTTTTCCAAACTGTTTTAATTTCCATCATCATACGGTTGGCTAATTCAAATTTCACTAATTGGTTGTTAAAATTAATTCACCATTATGTAGTTATCTAAACCATTACTCACATTTACACACATCAAAAGTAATGATTACTTTGAGATAATATAAACTTAATATTTAAACTAATATTCTAACGTATACATATTTTATAATATTATATATCATACATAAATGTATGTATGAGATATATGTACATATATTATGATTATATATTATAGAAATATGTATGTATATTATTTATTATAGATATATATATTATAAGTAAGTATATATGTATATTTTATATCCTATATATATATTTTATCTCTAACTACCTCGTATACATAGCATCACTAATGTAATTATCATTTTATTATTATATTATATATATACATACATACATACACACATATATTATTAATTTATACATGTATTTAAGTTATAAGAAGTTGTTCAAGGTAATGTTTTATATGTAGAACATAATATGAAAATTGTAATTCCTTTCCACTTAATGTTGATAACTTGTATGTACCTTTTGATGATTGCTGCTTGACCTCAAATGGATCAATCCATATTGCTAAAAACTTATTTGGCTTCTTCATATTCCATAATAATACTGGATCATCACCTTTAAATTTTTTTTTTCAAAGCATTTCTATTGAACCACCTTTTGACTTGAGAAGCAGTCTTTAATAAATTATCTTTAGCTCTATCCATTTCGACTTCTCTTTTGATGAGTGATGAGTCACCATTTAGTTAACCGCGATATTGTGTATGTGATATTTTGTACGTGATATCGCAGCCTATCTCCTCATCTATAAATAAGAGGTAGACAGATCCGATAGGCAATTTTTTGGTAAGTTTTAAGTGTGTTAGTTTTTTAGTAGTTCTTTCTCTCAACCCTTCTCTCCTAGTGTATGCCCACAGTGTGGTGATTGTAATTGTATAGTATCCTTATTCGAGTGGGACATACTTGGACACGCATATGACCAGAAATAAAGATCGAGATTACTTCATCATTATAGCATTCACTTAGCTTAATTATTTATTTAATTGTTATTTACTGCTTTCTTAGTTAATATCTTCTTACCCAGTAGCGTACCTAGGATCTGTGCTTGGTAATCCCAATGGTAGTCATGCACGAAGTCCAAGATGTGTACGAATGATCAAGGAATGGATGCTCATCGCACTTAGGCTAGCTTAGATTCTCTCTCATCCTTTCTCTCTTAGCTTAGTTAATATTATCTTCCATTGTCTTCAGGAGTAGCATTAGCATAGAAACACACCATACTCCTCACTCTGGACTAAACCATACATGACAAAGTTAACACTAGTCTAGATGTGAAGACAACGAACTGCAACCTAAGGATAACTATCTTGATACCACAACTAGCCCGTCTGCAGAGTTCGACCAGATCGTGCATGAAATGCTTGTATTCATATGGTTGAGTGTAGGGGTACCTCGTCACTTATCATTGGCACTATTGCTGGGGATAGTGCTAGTTATCTAGATTAGTTATTGTTGGCACATTTGGCCATTTCATGGAATAGGTTAGCATGATAAAATTGGTTAAGAGTTTTTGGAGAAGTGGAAAAAATTTCAGTTTGAGAGAAAAAGAATAAGTTAACAACAACATTCTTTTTATTTAAGAAAAAAAATATAGGAGCACCATTCCTATAGTAAGCTTATAAATATCTGAGCATTGCATTTTACAGGGCAGCAATATAGATATATAAATATATTATGATACACTGGGCTTTACGGATGAATATCCTAATAATCTCAATGCCATAGTGGGATTATGGAGGAAGTCCAATTTTTATATGCATCATTTATATGATATGAATATGTAGAAAATCAAAGAGCATCTCAAGAAAAATTGGTTTTATTTAGGGAAAGCATATCTTCGCAGCAACAAAAATTCGATAGTCCGGTGCAGGGAAATTAATGTAAAAGATACAAGCATGCAAAGGTGAAATTGCTGAAACAAAATTGCTAAATTTTTTTTGAAGCACAAGAAGCTTCTTCGGTGGCCATGGCGGCCCTGTTCTATGCTACAATCCACACCAGATTTTCTCTCATTGCTCCCGTTGCTGACACCAGGGCATCTCCATCAAATAAAACTACCCCCTTCTCTAGCATATCACATGCCTAGTCCGTTCGCTTATACTCACTACTCTACTCATCCATTCAATCCTTTCTTTTCGACAGTGCATTCCATTCTTCCTACGAGTAAACTACTCCGCTCCTTACTTGGAAGGTCATGACCAACAACGACCATCATTGCCGCTACATTGGTAAGCTCTTGTGCTGCGTGGCGAGCTCTTATTCTGTGCGGAGGTCCACGCCATGCGGCTAAGGCACGACCACATCGTCAATGCGCTACCAAACCCTACCCACCTCTGCGCTGTTTCAAATAAGTCAAAAAATTTCGTGGTTGTGTGGTCAGGGGTTCACCATGGTCAGGAGCACCTTGAGCCATATGGGTAGAGACAGATAAAGTTCATTGCCGCAACAATGATGAAAATAGAAACAGCATCGCAGCTAGGAACTCATTTCAAAAATTTTAGGCGATTAAAAATGTAAATCACAATTGTCATTTGCTCTTGGAACCTGCAATCCGAAATTACCAAAAATAGCAACAGTGTCCGATGTCGACGCATTCGTCTTCGCCATTGCCAATCCACCAAGTTCGGTAACAGAGACACAAAGACACAGCAAGACAAGTGCACAACTGAATTAGCAGAACCAGGAGATGTTTTAGCTGATGCCAATAAATCAGAGTTGCAGTTTATTCAGAAGAAAACGTCATCACCGAAGACAAATATAGAACCCGAACATACAGAATCAAAGTCACAAAATAACATTTCAATTTCATATGGTCTGGTGGCAAAATAATAATTTCTGCAATTTCTCACATGCAATAATGGTATGGAGCACTTGTTAAAGACCTAACCTTAATTTAATTATCCCAAGTGAATTACTAAGGCTTTATACATGGTGGGTAATTAAAATCATAGAATAACAATTGAATGAAGCTCCTATAGTATGAAGACCTTGGCTTTAATTTTTAATTGAGATTTATGAAAGAAATATTTGTAAAATGTGTAAAGACACATGCGAATATTAGCATGATTTTCTCCTAACTTCCCAACTTCCTAGCTTATTGGGCAAGTAAGATTTCTTAGCTTGTTGGACAAGTAAGATCTCCTAACTTTTTGGGCAAGTAAGATCCCCTAACTTGTTGGGCAAGTTATAACTTCCTTACTTGGGAGAGAAGTTAGCTAAGATATTTTAGAATCTAACTACCTTTTGAAACTACAAGCTCTTACTTGGAGACACACTTGGGATCTCACTTTGGGGATTCTGGGAAGAGCATTTGTAAAAAGACATTGTGGAAGATTACTTGTAAGATGACTTGCTAAAGACAACTTTTCAGCCTCTTTGTCATAGTCTTGTGAGTTATGTTTTATTTTTATTTTGTTTAAATTGTTTAGCTAGTGGTTTAGATAGTATCATGTTTGGCAAGTAATTTTTGGATTTTTAGATTGCTCTTATTGTTCTTGTTGCATGATAGAAAATTTCTAGTAAAATTTTGCCATCGAAGCACTTGTGTTTAAAAGCCTTAAGAGCATTTTAGTAGTAAATTTTATTATTGTGCAATATATAAGAGCTGCTATTGAGATTATTGTAAGAGAGCCTCTGCATGTAGTCAAGCCGTTGAATGATTCAATAGTCAAGAGGGTTCAGAAAATCTTTGGTATTTTGATAGGACCAAAATAGCTTCTTTTATCTTTAAAGTGAATCTCCATGGTATTTCAATCAGAAATTGTCAAGTCTTTTGAGGGTTCTATTGAATGCAATTGTTGACATCCATTATCTAGAGAAAAATAGAGTCTCGTACGTGATAGTTTACGCAACATTTTTTTTGGATAGTATAGTGGGATTGTCTTGAAGAAATTGCTTATTTGAGCCTTGGAAGTTTGAACAATTCATTGTTATTGAATTTGGGATAGCTTTATTATGAAGTGTTTACTCGTATCATTTTACCTTGTTTAAGCATTTGAGATCTTTACACAAATCTACTTTCTTTTTCTCTTCTGCCTGTTTCCATTGAATCTTGCTCTATTTCTAGTTTTCTTGTAGAACTATCTCTTTCTCTGGGGAAAATTAGAAGTAGATTCACAAAGTTGTGCTCAAATTTTTTTGCAAAAATTTATTTGTTACAAGTAGGTATTATAAGGCCCGCATAGACTAGGCAATTGAACAAAATAGGAACTCTCAATAACTCATAGTACTGGGCAAAGTTGGCTGAATCTCTTTAAGATAAGTCATTTGTACCCAATCGTTTCATTTTTCACAACTGCACACCACAACAACACACACACATACTCACATTACCTACTGAGTCTATTTGGAGGTATCTGGGCCTTGGTGTTGCCAGAGACCAGCAAGCACCTAAATCCTATTTGAGGACACTCGTTGGCGGTCACGTCCCAAATGGTCGCCAATAGTTATATCATAAAAGGTCACTGTATAGGAATTAATGATATATCTTTTAGCAAGAAATAATTATAAAATGTCATACATAAATTCACACACAATTTCACAACCATGGCTCCCCTCCAAGACTATAACAATGCCACATCTAGTGGGGAAATTCATTGGATAACCAACGAATTATATGATAATGAAGATTGGAGTACGCAACTCGAGGTGGGGATTTCTTATAAACATAAATGAAATCAATGTCATCCCAACACATGAAAGCATAACTTACACAATGATGATGAACCCCTACTGGCCACTACAAGCTTAACGCAAATACAAGAGGCTGTTCGAATCTCCCGTAGGCATTGTAAAGAGAGCCGTCTACCCAGGCTCAATTTAAAAAACTTTCCTAATTTCTTAGGAGGCTATGACTTAGATCTGCAACAACATTTACAAGCCTTCTACGATGCTGTGCATGGAATAACATTGATAATGGTTGGCAAAAACTCAAGCTCTTCCCTATGACACTCATTGGCCAAGCAAAAGTATGGTATAGATCATTAAAACCAAATTCAATACGACATTGGCCAATAATGGTATAAGTCTTTAATGAAAGATATCAAACCTACGCAAGAGTATCGGCCTTGAGGAAACAAATCCAAGAGTGGAAATGAGCACAACATGAACCTTTGGACATGGCCTTAGAAAGATATTATGCACTGTTAAACAACTGTACATGCCATGAGTTATCTGAGGAAAGGCTGATGTATCATATCATTGATGGGCTTAGTGATGAAACAAGAGAGACCCTAGGAATGTATGCCCAAGGTCAACTATACGAACTACAAACCCATCAAGTCTGAGAGCTTATTAAGCAGGTAGCAAAAGAAGAAGGAGAAATGGCTAGATGGGAGAGTGTTGAAAAACATCAGCAGGACCAAAATCTCAACTTAACAAAGGTCCATAAGCACAAAATGGAGAAATCAACCTACCATAAGGGGAAAGAATCATCTTTGCCGGTACAAAAATCGTTAGAGGAAGTCGAGGCAAAGATCAGTAAGATGTTGGAATGGACATATAAAAAGTGTGGAGAATATATCAATATCATTGGAGATAGAGTTTTGACAACCCGAGAAGCAGGACAAAGTATCAGTAGAAAATCAGAAAGAAGGGATAAGAAAAATAAGAGCTCAACTACTTATCACATGTATGAATGTAACATTTGCCTGTACAATCATCCCAAGGGCCAGTGCCCAATCTTGTTACATTTATATGAGCATTGGGGAAGCATGTTACATCCTGAGTTCATATAGAGATACTATGTTTGATCACAGTGGTAATAATCCCAGTCATGGGGGAAGCCATCCCTAAACTAGAGACACCCTTCATATCATCTGAATCCAAATGCTTATCTAGTCCAATACCCTGTTTCTCTAGCTAGGCCAACATACTCTATCTCACCACATTACCATTCTCCTCAATTCTATCAGCCCATGTCCTCAACACAACCACCATCTTGTGCACCTTACACTTCTCCTAATTTTCAACATTCTCATCCTCTCTGTTCTTCTACATCGGTGTCTGTACCACAGCAACAACCCTAGAACGTTACTTGTGCTACCAACAGTAGTGAGAGACCTCAACAACATCAAAAGTGTCCCTTCTTTAGAAATGATCCTAGAAAGGGACAACACAATTCCAAGATCATTGCATTCTCCAACTTAGCACAAGTCCAACACTGTGGTGCACCCTTCTCTTTGAACCCAACGCCTCATGTCACTTCATTAGGGCCACTAATTAACACTCCAACAATCATACAACCCAATGCACACAGGCATGGAAGGCAACATCCTGATCCTTGCATACCATCTTACAGTTAGAAACATCGTAGTGGGTCAACTCTTTACCCAAGAACCAGATCTTACAAATTGCCCCACTATGCTTACTATAATCAAGTGTGTGAACCCCAATGGGGTAAGTATGACCAAGTTCCAATATTTCCAACACGCAAGGATCCTCATCTTTCAAGTATTAATCCCCACCATGCTCAAACGTTTAGTTATGGGGGATACCCCCATTCTAATAACAAGCAGGATTAATAACTACTTTTCATTTTCTTTAATTTTACAACTTTTTGTTTTTTAGTTTTTTCATTTTTCAAATTTCTTGTTTTATATTTTTGTTTTTTTGTAAGTAATCTCATCTATGAATAAAACACTCATGTGGCTCGTTGGTTGAGGTGTGTTCTATGTTATCGAGTCTTGAGTGATCAATTATTTGGACAAGTGAGCCCATTACACCCACTCATCCACTCTAAAAATAAGAGGTTCTATTCAAGGGTACAGTGATATTCTTGACATTATTAAAACTTAAAATTAATTTTGTATTCATTGTACCCAGAATGAAGAAGGATGGACCAAGAGGGAATGATTAGTATGTAACATCAAGGGGACTTGCGGATTCTCTTTGGTGATGTCTGTGAGAGTTATCATGCAACGTGGTTGTACTAAGATCCTTGTAGATCTAACAAAAAATGGGAGTAAGAGTAATCAAAAGGCACTTATAAATCCAATGCTATTCTAGGGGGTTCCATTGAAAAGACATGCACCCATGCCTAAAGGTCGGTGGCTTCTCTGGATTCAGCAATTGAAAAAAAAAGAAAAAAAGAAGAAAAAGAAAATAAAAAAAAAGTACCACAAAACAAAAATCACTCCTCCCTTGAATAAAATGCCAAATGATTGTATGCCTTGTTGTTATGGTACTCTCATAGTTGCTCATCATGGGATGAAACAATGTGATGTCACTAATTAGAGGTATGGACTTGGTCCTGATCTTGGAACGATGGGTTAATGACATGTTAATCATGCTTTACACATAGGATTCACTATGCCCTGGGTCAGTTACCTCATGTCCCAATCTCTACAATCCCTTCTATATTTTGTCTCATCTTGCTGTTCATATAATTGTAGCTTGTGTCTCATATAACGTAGAATTCTTACCTCATTCTGGTGATATTTACATGTGTGTGTTTTGTGGAACCAGTGTGGATTACATTTAACCCTTCGAGTGGCCACGAACACTTTTAAGTGTGGTTACGCAAGGACATTAAAGGTTGGAACCTGCTTTGGGGAGGAACCACTTCTGTAATTTTTGTAATTTTCACTCATGACCCATCTTCCACATACCATTTATTACCCTTAGCATATTTCCACCAATTTTCTTTCCCTTATTACTATCCCTTTGATTTAACGTTTCTATGAACCATCACATAGCCTTTTTCTCTACCATCCAAGGTCCTTATTGATCAATTCCACCCACATATCATTATTCATGCCTTCAAAACTACCTAAATTACCATAGATACTTTAACACATGCCCACATGTCCTTAATTTCCATTTTTGATTCAAGAAAAACCTTCAAAATTTGGTATTTTTTCCCTCAGCCTAAACATCGCTAGAGCTGCAATATTGCATACACGATGTATCGTAAGCGATATTACGTCTCATCCAGCTATAAAAAGGTGATCCCCCCACATCATTTTCCAAAATTCATGTGGGGAAGTTTTTCAAATTTTTCTCTACGACTTGTGATTGTGAGACCCTTGTTTTTCTACCTATATCTCGCTTGCTGGTACTTTGATTTTTATTTTGTTTGAACCTACTTGAACCCGGAGTGTTTAGCTTAGTCGTGGGGGAGGGACACATGCCAAATAGCACATAAATTTTTTGGAATTTTTCATTGCCCAAAGGACATTATCAAGGTTAATTAGTTGTAAAATTAAGAATAAAATGTGTCAAAAAAAATTTCATCCCCTTAGCTATACCAAAAAATTAAAATTTGGAAACCACCTAAGCAAAGGGGACTCAACATTATAATCTTTCAGGGACATGATTCTTCCAATAATTAACATCACCTAGAATTAAATTAATTAATTAAGGCTAGTAGTAAGGTATAACCTAACTTTGGTAACAACCTTACTAATGATTGGCCCCATGTGATTGCAGATGGCCTCAAAACGTGGACAACAGGAAGGTCCTGCTCAAGGTGCGATTAAATAGCCTAGGAGAGGTGAAGAACAAGTCCCTGCCAAACAACATGTAGAATAGGAGGAACAATCATTTAGAATTCATCAAGAGGACCCTCCTACCGTAGAATCTAAGCAAGTAGAAGGAGGAGCTGCTACAGCACCTGAATAGGGACAACATCTCATGTTGCCCCAGGATTGTGTTCAAGCTATCCATGAAAGGTCCACATTCACTGTAGTGATTGTGGAATTAAATTTTGAATCCTTTGCAGAGTTTGCTCCTGAGTCTATTAGGGACCACCTTATAGGGTCTCCCTTATGACCTATCCTCTCTGAAAGAAGTTCCTGGTACCTAGGGAAAACGTACCAATTCTGGTACAACAGAGAACAAGGCACCACCATTAACATTTGTGGTGTGATAATAAATTTCTCCACGTAGGTTATTTTAGAAGTATTAAACCTTCCAAATACAGGGCCTAAGGTTGCTCAGTTATCTACCTATTCATACCTTGACGTGTGACTAGTTTGGTTGGAAAGGGCATATGGCAGGGATAAGACATTTGGAGAATTGACGATAGAAGAGAGGATCTATTTCAAAATTGGAACATATCACCTCTTTCCCATGAAGGGCTTGAAAAGGATTTCAACATATGTGGTAAGAGGTTGTGCAGTGCTGATGGGGAACGTGAATTCTAACCTGCCTCATTTATACCCTATGGAGATCCTGAGGCGGTTCAAGGAATGGAAGACAAGGAAGATGGCGTTTCCCTTCCCTTGTCTTATTAGGAAGCTATGCCAACGTGCTGGTATCAGGGGATACACTAATGATGTCCTCCAAAAAGCCCAAAATGCTTCATATGCTAAACTGTTAAAGCCACCAGCTGCAAGGAAAATCACTGGTGAGATGCTAGGACCAGAATAAGAAGAAGAACAGACGGCTGGATCAACTGCAACTCAACTTGCAAGACCTAGACAACTTCCAAGTATGGGACCCAGCCAATAATAGGAAGTAGGGCCTAGCACGGACTAGGATCAACCACCACCGTCGCAAGATTACAGACCATCGATGAGCGACCTTAGGGCCATCGCTGAGACGGTCAATTGGGGAAGTCGTGATAATGCAAATCTCTTCTGCATCATTGATGATACCATACAACCCATGGTTTCTTTGGATCATACAAGGGGTGAGATGTTCATCCATATAGGAGAAGGGGAGAGTATTTGGTCACAACAGATCTCGAGAAATGCTACATCTTTCCATGTGTAATTAAAAACTGGTGAAGTGGCCACAGTGGTGGTCATGCAACACCAGGATGTAGTGGGAGCTGTAGAAGTGGTCGTAGACCACATTAAGGAATCATTCAACATACCTATTGTACCATCAGCAGATCTCACGGGAGTAAGGGATGATCAAACTTTAGCCAGAACCTCAATGACTCTTGCGGAACATGAGGATGTACTTGATCGATTACTACAAACAGGACAAGTAATAACATCTCTGTTTGACATCCCTCAAGATGTTACAAAAATTTAATCAGATCTCATTTCCACTAAGGGGAAGTTGGTCCTAACAGAAGTGAGGGTCGATAATGCTGAAGTAGAGGTGCAAAAATTACAAGAAAAGCTCGTGTTCCTACAAGTAGCACAGTGGAACCCTTTACAATTTTTCCCTGTAGACCAACTGGATAATTTCAAAACTGAGCAACTAACTAAACTACTAACAGAGAATAAGAAGGTGGTAGAAGAAAAAGAGAAGGCTTTTTGGGATGCCTCTGCAGCACAGGTGCAAAATCATGTGCATATCAAAGCACTCAAAGCCTTACAGGAGGAAAACAAGTAGCTTGTTGCTGACAACCTTCGGTTGACCTCTGTGAAGAAGGAAAAAAATGTTCTCGAAGAACATTTTCATCAGTTGCAAGAATAGTTCATTTGGGTCAACCAAGACATGAGCCATTTATCCAGGGAGAATCGAACCCTCTCAATGGAGGAGGTATGTGCAATCCGTCAAAAGATAGCTATCGAAGTAAGCTGGTGGCAAAATGAGGTTAAACGGCATGAAAAGCTAAAGGAGCACTTATGGGACTAGGTGAGGATGTACAAACAGACCCTTGAGAAGGAGATCCATATGGCCAAGGCCCACATCAATGCTATCAGTGCTGAACACATTGACTGGTGGGCCATATTGGACACATATGCATTGGTTCACCAAGCAGAAGTTAAGAATCGGGACTTGTAGATCTAAGATGTTACATAATACATGGAGTTGGCAAACCTACATATGCTAACCTTGCCATGTTAATAGCAGGGCACCTGAGAATAGAGCTCAAGCAATAGGTAGCTACCACCTACATCAAATATGAAATAGAATTTGCAGAATGCAAGAAGATATTGCAAAAACTAGAGATTGCAAATTACGAACTTGAGGTGGTGAAGGCAAGCTACCAAGGACAAAAGGTGTCACAACAGATTTGGCTCAACGGCTTGCAGATTTTCAAGAGTATAGTGACAAAGCTAGAGCCTATGAGGAGGAATGATGGGTATTTGTGGGCTGGTATGTTAAGGCAAATCAAATGTTTCCACAACTAGCCTACCCATGGGAGGTGCCGACTCCATCAAATGTTGGAACATTAGCATGGATAGCACAAGATCCCAAAATCGAAGAGGAGAAAATCCAGGCCATACTTCAACTTCATCAAGCCCCAAGACCTGGAGCATAGGATAAGGGGAAAGCACCTATGGAGGAGCGATTGCCACCAGNCCAAGACCTGGAGCATAAGATAAGGGGAAAGCACCTATGGAGGAGCGATTGCCACCAAGAACTACATGACTTCCACCAATTTTGTAGCTATAGCGCATTCTTTGTGTTGTGTCTCAATTTTTTTTATCACAAACTACGGCATAAATCCATTTTCACCATCTAATAATCCCGTACCTATCCACTATGTAATCAGTGGAGCTTGTTCTCACTGTAACTCAAGGATGAGTTTTTATTCAGTTGTGGGGGTATGATGAGTCACCATTTAGTTAACCATGATATTGCATATGTGATATCGTAGCCTATCTCCTCATCTATAAATAAGAGGTAGATAGATTCGATAGGTAGTTTTTTGGTAATTTTTAAGTGTGTTAGTTTTTTAGTAGTTCTTTCTCTCAACCCTTCTCTCCCAGTGTATGCCCGCAGTGTGGTGATTGTAATTGTAAGACATCCTTATTCGAGTGTGACGTACTTGGACATGCACATAACCAAAAATAAAGATCGAGATTACTTCATCATTAAAGCATTCACTTAGCTTAATTATTTATTTAATTGTTATTTACTACTTTCTTAGTTAATATCTTCTTACCCTAAACTCCTGTTAAATGCAGAATGAGTACGACTTGATTATGAGCATTTAAGTGTGACTACTTGGTAACCCAGTAGCTTACCTAGGATCTGTGCTTGGTAATCCCAGTGGTAGTCATGCACAAAGTCCAAGATGTGTACGGATGATCAAGGAACAGATGCTCATCACACTTAGGCAAGCTTAGATTCTCTCTCATCCTTTCTCTCTTAGCTTAGTTAATATTATCTTCCATTGTCTTCAGGAGTAGCATTAGCATAGAAACACACCATACACCTCGCTTTGGACTAAACCATATGTGATAAAGTTAACACTAGTCCAGATGGGAAGACAACGAATTGCAACCTAAGGATAATTGTCTTGATACCACAACTAGCCTGTCTATGGAGTTCGATCGGATCGTGCGTGAAACACTTGTATTCTTATGGTTAAGTGTAGGGGTACCTCGCCACTCATCAATGAGTAAGATCATGAAGCTTCTATCTTTATTAGTTTTTTTCAGTCTACTTTTGTACAAAATTTGAGGCCAAACTTATAATCTTGTTCATAACTCTTGCAGGAAAACCATAGACTAAGTTATAAACTGACATCCCAATAGCCTTCTTAAATCTAATACAATTAATCCATAATGCAAATTGCGAGTAATCAATCCAATTTCTTGGATTCCCATCCATCAACTTTGTAATGTAAGAAATAAGCTTTTTATTTGTATATTTAGCTAAGCTGCTCCCTTGAGGATAATAATTTGGAGAAGAAAATAGAAATATGGATTTTTCTAATGCCCATGTTATAAGTTCTGTAGATTGAAAAGTAGGTCCATTATTAGATACCAACACTTCAAGTAGACCAAAACGACTTAGAATTTGATTTTCCAAGAACTTAATCATGTATGATGCTGAAGTTTTCCTTAGAGCCTTTGCTTTAGACCATTTGGTAAAGTAATTAGTAGCTATGAGAATAAAATTATATCGAGCTCTTGAAGGAGTAATTGTGCTAATAAAATCTAGGCCCCATTACTAAAATGTTCTATTTGTAATTACTAGTTTTAAGGGAGCTTTAGTATTTTTGACTTTTGGTCCATGTATTTGAAATTTGTAACATCTTTGAATCCTTGGAATTAATATCTTGCTACATGAAACACCCCAAAATTCGGAGGCATGCTTGCTTCACTAGGCCTTTGCAATTCGCGTGGCATTACAGCAGTTCTTCAGGAGGTGGATGCTTTGACCTTCATATTGTCCACTTCAGCAAGTTTTCTAAGTTAAGGAGTCTTGCTACGCTATGCTACGCCATGTAGCGTAGCAAAATTCAGAAGACAATTGCAAAAGCATAGTGCTACGCTACACTATGCAGCACAGCATAGCAAAAGCTGTACAACCAATCCCCTCGCCTGACTCCAAGTCCTTCAGCAATGTCTCCTTCTGTCAGAAACCGGTGAACTTGGCAAAATCAAGTCATGTTTGCTGCTATGCTACCCTAAGCTACATGGTGCAGTGAGGCATAGCAATTTTGCGGGAGTTGATAAAAGCCATCTCAAAGGGAAGGATCAGCAAGTTCGTAAGTTTCATGTTGCAAAAGATAAATTTTACAGATTGGCGATGTTTTTGCGACTAAGGATGGCTGCTACGCTATGATACACTACGTAGAGTAGCATAGCGTAGCAAATCTACCACCAGCAGTCACAACATTGCGAAGGTTACCAACACATGCAGTGGGACACAGCGTGGATCTTTGCTTCAAACAAATAGTCACGCTATGCTACGTTGTGTAGCGTAACAAGATGCTACACCATGCCAAACATGCTACGCTGCAAGGCATAGCAAAATGTGGTAAGCGGTTACACAATATTAATGCACTACACCTAATTGTACCATTGCTCTGACAATGCAATTACAGCATGGCGGGCTCATAATTACAGCATGGCAGGCTCACCCAATGGTCATATAGGCAGGTGCAGCATAGACAAGTCGGCATAGGCCCAAGGCACATGGTGTCTAAACCACATCTTTCACGTGCCCTTGGTCTTATAAATACCCCAATGAGCGATGCTTAAAGTCTCTTCCGCTCTCTAGCTTTCGCGCTCTTGGGCACACTGTCTCTCTAGATCTTTTGGGCACTTTTGGCATTCCCCTTTTTCAAAACTTTTTAGTCCCCAGTCTATTTTCTCGGTGATCTGGTCAACTAACAATCTGGTTGGCTAACAAGCAAAAGTTGGCACTGTAACCTTAAACATTGTAAGCTTTTTGTTTGGCATTGCAAATAGTTAGTGCTTTTAGTTGGCATTCTATTCTATTCTCCTCTACCACCTTGGTAGAACTTTGCATTATTAATGACTGAGCCCACGTTCAAGCGTACAGCCATCTTGTTCTACACGTCTTGGTTACTCTCGGGATCTCTGCACTTCCCAGCGCTGTGCAATCGATTGTATCCATTTTGACAGAGCGAGGTTATAGCTTTGAAGCCGTGCATTTTTCTAACTACAGTTTACATTATCTCCTATTTACTATTTCACTTTACATTATTTTCTATTTCTCTTTTACATTTAAGCATTCCTTTGTGTTATCAGTCTCTCTTTCAAATTACACATTGTAAAAGGTTATATAGATACCAAATAAGTCCCTGTTTGATCGACCAGACCGTTCAGGGCATCCCATTTCCATCCCATCCAACACAGCCCTCTCATGGAAATGGGGTCAAGACCGTTAGTGGCCAACGACCCATCGATTCCCTTTCTAGTCGTTGACGTTTTCGGTCACCACAATCTTTCTGGTGCTAGAAGGAGGGCCCTTCTGGATACCTTTTCCACGTGTCATGGTAGTTCTATAAGCCTTTTGCACCTTGATACATATTAGCGTAAACTTGACACCCTTTTGTGGTTGTTTATGCGTCATGCGATGCAGATCGGTTGCCTCAATGGTTCCTCGGGAACCCTACAGGACATAAAGCCTCTGGTTGCTAGTTGACTTGCCTTTCTTTTGCGGTAGTCTTGCATGCATTCTGTACCCTATCGCACACTAGTGTAAACATGACACCCTTTTGCAATTGTTTACGCGTTGTGTGGTATAGATCGGTCGCCTCGAAGGTTCCTCGGGAGCCCTGCAAGACATAAAGCCTTCTTTTTATTGCTTGCCAACTTTTCGCTTTTCTCATTCGCAAACTGTTTAGCTATTCAATTTCTTTGCTTTTTTCCATTTGCAAAACTGCTTAGCTTAATAGCAATGGCTTCCGCAACAACTGCTGCTAATACCTTCAACATGGAGGTTCCCATCACGGTTCAAGGCACCATTGGTGCTAAACAACCACTGAACCCAATGCTGGAAATATGTCAATCCCTCAGGATCCAAAATCGGGGTCCTGAGGGCTTGGCCCAGCAACACGAGAGCTATAGCTTCCTCTGTGCAAAGGTTCAGAAAAATCTGCCTTTGGATGTACACGGACTCGAAGATAAACGTAGCTTCGAGTTCTCTTACTACGATAGGAAGGAGTTTGTTCCAACTTCCAACGTTTCCATATCTTTGACATAGGAAAACCAAAGACTGCTAAACCAGCTAATCCAGCTGGCTAGGCTTAGGGAGCAACAAGACACGGCGTCTAACTAGGATGATGCTTTACAGGATGGATAGGAGGAACTTGATTCCCCGTCTGATGAGGGAGGTCAAACCAATCCTGTTCTTGTCCCTCCTACCCAGTCCTTCTAGGCCAATCCATTGCCTGTCACCGCTCCCTTTGTCATTACACCTACGCTCCTGCAGTCTACAACTACAACCGCGATGGGTAGCCATGTTACCTTCCCTGCATATCAACACCCCTATTCTCCTATTTCATTTGTAGCAACTATGCCTTCACAAACTATTCAACAGCCCATTCCCGCAGTGCATCATACACCTATCATGGCTACCTTGCTGCATGTTCATACTGTACCTACTTCGCAGTCGTGCGCAACTTCTATTTCAATTCCTATGTTCACATCTGTTTCACCCACTAAGGCTAGCCTAGGCCCGTCCATGTGATGGACCCCATTCACTTCTTTGCCTATTCCAAAACCGTCCAGATGTCTCATTATGTTTGTTCTTAGACCTACCAAACCCCACAAATGGTACAACCTAACACGGGGCTATGGTCTATTCCGTCAGCGACACAAGTAGTCTATCCAACGGCTCAAACCACGGTTGCTGCTCCAATAGCACCACCTACTAGGTGGTGAGTAGCGCAAGTAGCACCCTTCGTGGGGGCCATCCCAATGGTACCACTGATGGGTCAAGCTGCCACCCCTGCCATTCCATAACTGGGAGTTGCCTCGACAGTTCCCTAATCACCTAGAATGTTGCAGGGCTTGGATTAAGTGTTCTAGCTTATCCAAACTCTCATTGATGAAATAAAATGCCTCAAAGATATTGGGTCTAACACGGTACAAGTCATGGACTTTTACCAGGACGACCCCATCATCCCTGCAATCCATGCTCTAACGTTACCCCCAAGGATGCCTCTCCCCTACTTCACGAAGTAGGATGGGGAGGGGGATCCCAATGTGCATCTAGTTACCTTTAGGTTTGAGTCTCTCCTATTGTAACAATGGCTGCACATGATTATTTGTGTCTTTGCCATGTCCCTAGCTGAGAAAGCCTTAGATTGGTATTGCGTGTTGCCATGCTCATCCATTTCAACTCTGGAAGAGCTTCTAACACAGTTCGTGACGCGCTTCAAGTATAACTTGAAGGTAGAAACCATGTTGGACCAGTTGATGAGCATGAAGTAGGAGCCTCTAAAACCAGTCTAGAAGTTCATCCAGTGTTGGAGTGCAACCCTTCACGAAATCTGCGAGCCTATTGTGAAAGCCCACTTGTTGGCCATCTTTAAGGGTGCAGTGAATGACTTTATCAAGTCCAAACTGTACTACCTCGTCCCTCACACTCTTAGTCAAGCCTTCACTCTAACTAAGAGCATATAGGATGCAGTTGAGGCAAGCAAAGACCCAGCCTACATTGCTTACAAAAAAACCTTCACAAAGAAAGACAAGGGTAAGGTCCCAACAACCACAGTGGCCATTGTGGCAATGGAGGCTAAGCCCAGACCTAGTAACAATGGTAGCAAGAGCAATAAGAAATCGGTCATACCCATAGCTAACCCCATGCCTAAGCAGGGCAACATGCCGCAACCTCCAATTCCTACATCTGAGGCATCTGCACAACCCAAGCCAAACTTTAAGCATAAGTATTGCTCAAAGTACACCCCACTGCCTCTCAAACCCTTAGAACTTCTGAAGTAGCTATTGGCAATGGGGCACATGCAATACAAGAAAATGTTTGAAGAAGCAAGAAGGAGACATCAATGCTACTATGAGCTCCTTAGGAACCCCTCTTTGGCCCTGCCCAATGAGCCCCCAGTTCCAAAGGGTTTCAGGTTGGACAGGTTTTGTGACTACCACCAATAGTGTGGTCACAACATGGATTACTGTTTGGCATTGCAGGATGACGTCCAAAGATTGATCGACCAGGGAAAACTAGTGTTGGATGAAAGCAACCCAATACATCCTGAAAACCAATCTATGCATGTCTACACAGATCCCCTTAATGCCAGCAATTTTGGTTACGTCATCAATGTCATCAGCATTGATAATGATCCTAGGCCACCCCAATAGCCATTCGTGGTCCATGTGCCTCAACGTAGTGCACCAGCATCACGAATGGCTAATCCAAACTTGCAATAGTTGTTCATTCTGAGAGGCCCTCCATGGGTATCCATCTCCGCATCACCTATTAGCAAAACCGTGCCACTTCACCCATTAATGTCGTTAGCTCTATTTGTCATCAATGGGCTAGTTCCTTTAATAGCCCTCACCCCGCATAAAATAGCTGAATAACCTTCTCGTCCCAAAAAACAGGAAGTGCGTTTCGCAAGCGAGATGTCAAGAGGAAGTATCGTCCCTGGTACTTCCAAGCCTATGTCCGCGCCCCCCGCATTTGCACCCTCATCACCAAAGATGAACATTGCTATAACCACACAGTCTATGCCACCCTACCAAAAACAGGCCTAAACCTAGGTCCGAAGCTGCCCCTCCTCGGGAAATTCATCTTCTAGGACGAGTCGAAGAAGAGGAAAGTGCCAAACAGGGGGGTGGCCAAGACCTTCTGGATGCCCTCACTAAGATCAAGGAAGGCCTAAAATAGAAAAACACTACACTAAGCTTGTATGACCTAATCATGATGTCTGTTCCCCACCACGAGGCTCTGATCCACATGTTGATAGCAATTTAGGTCAACAAAGACATGCCAGCAGAAGAGGAAGTGATCCACTCGGTTATGCTTCCCTCTGCACCTGTAGAGCCTGAGCCATCCCAATTGAATTTCGACGATGATACCATTAGGGAAGATCCCGAAAGGGGTTAGGTGACAACAGTGCCCCTTCAGGTTGGCCAACACCGGATCCAAAGGGTACACATTGATGATGGGGCGGCGAACGTCATCCCCTTCCTTACTGTGGAGAAGTTGGGCTTGGTCAACCAGATCAAACCCACAGTGACGTCGTGTCTAAGGTCGTTCAATGGGGCACGTGTCCTAGTGAAAGGCACAGTTCACATAGACTTCGTAGCAGGGGACTAGTTCCCCACAAACGCAACGTTCATCGTGGTTGAGGAAATGCCCAAGTTTAACCTGATCTTGAGAAGATCATGGTTAGCTTAACTTAGGGTTGTCTCCTCACCTATACACTAGGAAATCCATCTACCATATGTAGGTAGCGAGGTGGTGATCCGTGGTGACGAAGTAGCAACATAAGCTATCAGTAACATAGACATGGAGCCAGGCTTGGAGGTCGTAACCTCTGAGAATGGAGCGCCTGCTTACGCACACATTAACCATCCAATGGGAGAATCGGCCCAGCAAGCCGGTTACCAAAATGAAAGCGTATGGGTTGAGTTGCCCTTCTAAGCAGGGGACAACGACATGAACGAGGGCCTTGGTGAAATGCCTCGGCATTACATTTCGATCAATCCACGACAGGTCAAGAGGTAGCTACGCATAGCATAGCAACCCCACTACTTCTTGCCCAGCTACCATCCCTGGTACATTTATCACTTTTTTCTTTGTTAACATGCCATCCTTTTGGCATGCTACACTATGGCCTGAATTGACCTAAAACTATGCTACGCTATGGCCTAAAATAGCCTAAAACTATGCTACGTTATGGCCCAAAATGACCTAAAACTATGCTACGCAATGGCTGAAAACGGCCTAAAACTAGTAATGGCCCGAAACGGTCTAAAAATAGCATAAGTTACGTATTAGTCATTATTCAAGTTGTTAACATATCATCTATTTGGCATGTTACGCAAAGGCCCAAAATGGCCTAAAACTAGCAATGGCCCAAAATGGCCTAAAACTAGCTCATGAAAGCATGAACATTTTATACAAAATGCACATATGCAATGCACAAGTTAACACAAAATCAATTTCTGTTCCTCTTTGCTGTATTCAAAACTGTTTTCTTTTAAATAATGTTTGCAAAATTTGTTCCAAAAGTTCAAAATTTTCAAAAAAAATAAATTCCCATTCTATCATGGGTTATCTCTATTCGCATCATCTTCGCCTTTCGTTTCTACATCGCTGCCTTTTGCATCGCCTTCCCCTATGTCATCCTCTACCGGTTCTTCATTCCCTCCCTTTACGGGCCCTGCACCCTCTTCTGGAGCTTGCATCATAGGAGTGAAGTGGTCAACTAGGGCAACAAATGCAAACTACAATAGAGCATAATCATTAACATAATAAAACAACTAACATGAGAAGGGCCTACGTCCGTCTCAAAGGGTATCCAGTCTAAATCAAGCCTGAGGCGACACCAGACCTCCTCTGCCATGATGTCCATCCAACGGTTGTTGTTAGGTTCAGTGTCTGTAGAAGCTCTCTCCCTTTTAGCGGTTGTCCATCTTGGTGGTCCTAGGGAAAAGGAGATGGTTGCAGTCTATCCTATGGGAAGGTCCACTTTCAGGTCAGGAGATTTTGTAACCTTTACTTGCTCTTTGAACTTGGCATAGGCCTCAGAAGCATCGATGGCATTTACAAATGCTTCATACGTAAACACCTCCACAGCGGTGTCCTTATACAGTTTGCAATGGGTGGCATTTTCCTATTTATACATGTGTTTATGGTTTCTCTGGGACTACCCCCATTTGAAAACCTTGGCGCTGAAGGCTTTTAGGTCTTGACACTTCTGGGCTAGCAAGTCCATTTGCATCTGTTGCTCGATTATCTCGCGAGTGGCTTTGATGTTCTAATGTGCAACTGTCCAAAACCTAGCATAGTCTATCACAGCTGTACACTAGTCCCCATTATTGATGTCATGGTCTAGGAGGAACTCGTTCCTCAACTTGAGATCCTCCACCTCAGCGACTAGGTTGGCCTCTCTTTGCTCAGCTCTTTGGACCCATTTCCACATGTCCTTGTTGACGTGCTTATACTTCCACAAGGAGTGTTCCAAGTGCAAAACGCACTTGCAAGCCTCATTGTACGCATAACGAGACACCTCGGTCATGTCAAGTGGAAATGTAGGCACAGTACCAAATTTCATAGGTTGTTCCGGGTCCCATTTAAGCCAAGAGGCTACCGTGACACAAAGCGTAGTAATCGCGTTAGCATAGCAAGATTATCAAACTCAAAAAAAATTCTAGCATAACAACATAAGAGCACCTAACACTACTACTTACCTGCGTTAGGGTCTGCTTGCTGAAGGCATTTGATCATGTCGTCAACGATTCCCTACACGAATGTAAGCTGTCAGGGGCCTCAACCCATGATTCCGCACAAGTCGGAGAGGGTCCTACAACATCAAAAGTAGCACTTATTACATGACTAAACATATCAGCAATGGCCAAAATGGACTATGACGAGGCAGACATATTGCCAAACTCACCAACGTCCGATTGCGGTCTCTCTTCTTGTTGATGCAAGATGATGGCGGTACCCTTGGCAGAAGGCCCTGCCGAGTCTACATGAGCTCCTTCCTTATGCACTAGTGCCTTTCCTTTTAGGAGACCAACATCTTTTTTATTCAAGGGAGGTTCCTCTTCATTGGTAGGAAGATGCTCCCTAATGACAAGAGCCCCTACCTTAGCGATAGGAGCTCCTTTATTCTTGACTGGTACCCTTTTCTCTAAGACTGGGACCTTCATGTCTTTATTTGTCGCCCCCACCTTAGGGGCCGACACTTCTTCATCACCTTCTTCTTCTTCTTCTTCATCTTCCAGTAAAAAAACATGTTTGCATTAGTCCAAAACAAGTTAACTTAAAGCAAGTGCTATGCTACACTACACCGCCTAGCGTAGCAAACAATAACAAAGTAAGCATTAGACAAGAGCATTTACCAATGGGGGGTTACATCCTCTGCAGCTTAAGTCACAGTCTTCACCCCTCATCTTCTTCCATGCAAAGGGTTTCCTTAGCTAGGGGAGGCCTGTTTCGCCACAACGCCTTGGGAACCGTCTTGGCTATGAGACATTCCCCCCGCAACATGCTACGGGCTACAGCAGGGGGTGTCTCTCCTATGCTATCTTGGCCATGAACATTGTGAGCCGCCCGATCCTTAGTCGTTACAGACAGCGACTCTCCAATTATTTCTGGGAGATCTTGGGCCTGTGTGGTCTAGAGGATCTGGTGAATCCATTATCTGAAAATCTAGTTGCAGTTTCGCATGACCCAAAGTTCATTCTCGCAAACCACTAGAAACCTCGTGAAGCGCTTTAGACAGCCTATGTAGAAGGCATAATGTATGTTGGAGTGGGACTTCGATTTCTGGTGGAGTTCCAAAAGTTTAGCTTGCAAGCCTTTACATAGAAAGCTAGCCTAGTTGTAATGGGCCCCTTCTTCCATGACCTCCTGCATTATCCAGGCCTACTCAAGCCCCAAGACCTTCCCTTGGGTAAGCAGCTGGGGGAACGCGCAAGCATGGAAGATAGGGTAGATCTCTTTGGCGGGCCCATCTTTGAGCTTCTCCATGGGGATCCCTTTTCACTCTTTAGCAATCCCCAACCACTTCTAAATATCCTTCTTTTAAAGGGTCAACTCCTTCTTGCCCTTGGACCATATGAGGATGCTGTCAGTAGGAACACCGAATAGGTCCATGAACAGCTGGTCATTGATTTCAATGACCACCCGCATGCCCCGTATGTGCTTGCGGAAGTGGCTTGCCTTTTTAGAAAAGGAGTTGACTAGGGAGAGCATCTCAATGGCAGGAATGTTCAGATTCAGGGCCATTAATAGATCCATGAGTCCAGCCTCTTGGATGTTCTGGACCAAGGAGTCTGAAGTCACACAGTTTATCTAGCGTTGGATCAGTTCTACTTTGTCATATTTGAAGTAGATGTTTGCCCCCTATGTCTCGGCGGTTATCATCATTAGCTCTTGGGCCTTCTTCGCCCCTGTGAAAGTTTCCACAAACATGATTAGCATGAAAATGCAGGAAATATAAAGATTGTGAAAACACTGGAGCATGCGATGCTTACTGTCTGGCCTACTGGGCCTATACGGTAACGGGAACTGCAGAAGTTCAACTAGAGCTTGTTCAACCATGACCAGTTTAAAGGGTTCTACCCACTCCTCATCCAGCTAACCCTACCCCTTGCACTAATCGTAGAGGATGTGATATAGGCTTGGGTAAGTGTGGTATTCACTCCCGCATTGATCGATCACACCCGCCCACAGGTTCTCAGTAGAAGAGAACTCCTGTAGGGCTATCTGTGATGTAGCCAGTAGACCCGGTCAGTCATGAACCCTATCCTTGTTGATGAAGAACCTGGTCACAAATGCATATTGTTAGCATTTGGCCGATATGGCCAACATCACACAAACACAATGGAGCAAGGTTGCAAAACTTACCCGCCAGCATAGTAGACAGTTCCCTGTGGGTTCTAGAAGCACATCGTCATAAAAGGTGCAAGGAATCGTGTGTTGAAATGGTGGTAGCAGCTGTACTTAGGCATCTCCCAGATCCAAGCCAAACACCTTAACCCAGTTGGGCGTTGACTGGATCCTTCTCCCTACATGCTCATGATTGCCCTGTCGGTCAAAAACCTCAGAATGCCCTGAGTTGCCCCAGGCAATATGGCTTCTATTATGTCGGCTGCCTCCTCCTCCTTTAGGGATAACCAAAAGATCACGCTAAAGTGGTCGAGGAGGAACTGCAAGAACTCTTGTGTCCCTTTCCTGAACCAGACGTCTCGCTCTCCCATACATATCTGGGGAGGAGGAGCATTGGCCACAGGTTTGCTCACATGACACAAGACCCCTCTAATCTCCAAAAAAATTAGGATTGGCCTTAGCCCCATCCTGCACAACACAACCATCAAGTGTTAGCATCCTATCTAAGTGTAATGCACACGCAACATAGCAATACTTAATAGTCCATGCACATAACATAGCATGACCTTCCTTTTGCATGTAGTGTAGCGAGAATGTGAAAGTGGTAGCGTAGCAAAAGAAGTAGCCTAGCGTAGCAACAGAACAATTAACCCTAACAGGGTGATAAACAATACGCCTTGACAGAACACGTGTCACTCTCTCACATCATGCATGGCCTGGCCCTCCCGAGGGTCCTATGTCATGCCATTCGAAGATCAAGTAACTTAAACTACCTAAACCCCCGTAGTTATGATAATCGCGGTGGCAATAGTTTAAGAAACCTTGCATACAACAATGGTGTAATGCTCATGCATCCGTCATGGCCAAAATCGCAATAGTGGCAATGCAAAGACCAAAATAATGCGACGATAGAAAATGCAAACTACTAAGACTAGGATAAAAAATGAAAGCGGAGAACAACAGAAGAAAAAAATAGAGGAAGCATGGTATGCCTACCGAGTCAATGGCATGTCCTTTTGCACTACGATGCATGCTTGTGTCACGTCCCTAGGGTTTGCTTCACCTTCTTGACCTTTACAAGTGCCAAGTTCATGCATCCCTTCTTCGGAGCCATCGTCTCACTTGCAGATTTTTTTAATTGTTGCTGTGTAGAAAATCGCCTTGCTCACTGCTAGCAAAATCACTCTGCACTCCGAAATCGCCTTGCGCTTTGAATATGGGCTCTGCGCTCTTACAGTGAGAATGGCAAGCTTACGAGGGTTTAATCCCTATTTATGGCTATAATGGTGAAAAGGAAAACTTGTCACTCTCTCTCTCCATTTAATGTGGAGTGCACCGTACAGTGTAGCATGCTCGCCACGACATCGTAGCACTGTTAGCATTAAAACCTTGACACGCTTCAAGTTAATGGCTTGCTTTCTTGAAAAATGAAAAAATATATTTTTGATTTTCCTGGTCTAAAAATACCTTAAACCAAAAATCGTAGCATAGTTGCACTTTTACTAGTTCGAAAAGACCTTAAACTAGCAAACCCTAGCATAGTTGCAACTTTCGCGGTCTGAAAAGACCTTAAACTAGCATGTTTCAATCTGCTACACATTCGCAGTCCGCAATGATGCTAAACTAGTAGCACCACATTTTTGCATCAACAGTTTCACATTTGCTATCTTAGCAGCTTTTCATCTCCATGCCATAATAGTCTACCATGACTTTAAACTGGCAAACATTTTAATCTCTACATCATGCATTTCGTCATTGCTTCGCAAGTTTTTGTTATACATGATTGCTACCAAAAAATGCCTCTTAACCAGGTTTTCATCTCATTTTGACAGGTTAAGCAGAAAATGAAAATCCATCATGATCTCTCCACACCTTTAGCCCTAGCAGGTCCACACGGCAAGCTCATGACACAATTGAACCTAGATGATGAGTGGCGAGGTACCTCTACACTCAACCATATGAAACGAGTGTAGCACGCACGATCCGGTCGAACTCCACAGACTAAATGCCTACACGCCCCATGGAACACTTGGGGTTAATCATTTGTTGTCTTCCCAGAGTTACTTGTAGTTGTCATAGTGTATGGTTAAGTAAGTTCGAGGCATATGATTTTTATAGTCTTTTATGTGTTTTTCTCCTATGCTATTGAGGTGAAGGGTTGAGAAAGCTAACTAACTCTAACTAAAGACTAAGTCTAAATTAACTAGCATCAGCATCCATTCCCACTTACCATACACACCCTGAACTCTACAGCTATGGCTACTAAACGCTAATTGTTACTGGGATCACCACACATAACACACGTGCTCGAAGTGGTCGTACTGAGGCACTTAACTAGCCTAAACGTAATGAGCAGCTGATTTCTTGACTAGCCGTACACATTCGTAAATGCTCATAATCAAGTCGTACTCATTTTGCATTCTAGGAGTTGAGGGTGAGAGGACCTAATCACGATGAGTAACTGATTCCTTGATTAGCCGTACACATTCTTCAATGCTCGTAATCAAGTCGTACTCATGCCGCGCTAATGTAGGTAATAAATAACAGGTAGGAAATAACATGTAATAAAATCCTATTCCATGCACTACAAGGTTTATCCACAAAGCTTGTCTTTATTGCTATACACAACTTGCGTTCAAGTATAAAGTTGCTCGAATAAAGATCTGTTCACTTGGGGACTCCTACTGTGGGCACATGGAAAATATTCTATCTTTGGAGTGATGATTCTACCAAATTTTTTCTACTTTAAGCCTAGGATGGAAAATAAGGGGAGTGCCACCTCTTATTTATAGATTTGGCGGTGGACCGCGATATCACATATGCGAGATCATAGGGGACGACGTGATATCGCGTACGCGATATTGCAGCGGATGCAATATTGTAGTGGTCGCGATATCGCGGCTCATATGAATCGTGTCTCATCATACCCCCATGACTAAATGAAAACTCATCCTTGAGTTCCTTAGAATAATATTGGGAAGGTATGGAATTATTAAGGGGAATGAAACTAATGGGATGACATGTGAACGGATCATCATTACAAGACTTGACAAAACTGGTGTTCATGACAACAAGGGTGAACACCTTATTACAATGACATCAGGCCTTTGTTGGCAGCTGAGAAAAAGAGAGAAAGAAGTGTTGCTACTGCCAACGCCAAGATTGCGCCTTCATTGTCCATTCGTAAGTGCTTTATCGATCTTGCTCCTTGCATAGCTGCATCCAGCGTTGTTCCATTCCAAGTGTTTGCTTCCAGATGCCATTCATTGTTGCATGATTGCCATCTGCACACACAACACAATCTTATATTAGCAAGGGTAAATGAATTTCAATGTAGTTGATACCTTGCTGCAGTGTAAGTTCATTGGCTAGGTTGTGATATGGCTAATATGGATCTGGGGATATCTTAATAATGACTACCAAAGGTGTAGGGGTTAGGAAGAAAATCAAAAATTTCGGGGCTAGGAGAAAATCGAAGAAATCAGGCCCCATACCCCCATGACTAATCACGAACCTTTGGTAGCATTAGAATGGAGAAAGAAAAGGAGTAAGAAAGATAGATAAAAAGGGATAACTATGGCATCGATGAAATAGATGTCAAGATGGAAATGAACAAAATAAAATTAATTGTAAAATGTTAAGGGAAAGAATCTAACTAATGCTCCAAATAGAAATGTTAGTGGGTCCTCCCCAAAGTAGGTTCATGCCCTTAATGCCCTGACAAACCCACATTCAAAGAGTTCGTAGGCTCCGGGAATGTTATTTGGAACAAGAGTTAAAGTCTTAATCATAAGAATTTACCAAAAAGAAAATAATGCATCAACCAAAATATATACACTAATGATACAACCGGCAATGAGGTGAACAATGGAGAGAAGGATGGAGAGAAGAGAATGGAATGGAATCCCAAGAACAAGGTGGTGTACAACCCCTTGTGGATTTTATGATTAATATAACTTGGCAAGTCTCATTCCAACTCCAGCCTCAAACCAATCACATCTAGTGACTTTGCATCAATGCATTTAGCCAAACCATCCTCTTTAGTAATAAGAATGCATCCTCCAAGAGCCACCATCATTCCGATGAAACAAAGGAGGGAATGGGAAGCGAGAAGGACCTTAGTTAGAGGGAACACTTTTGGTTCCATAACTAGTGCTTGTAGCCCAAGTTTATTCGTCTAAGGGGTGTGCTTTGAATTCTCACTTTTTTTTCTTTTTTGTGTTTTGTGTTTTTATGCATGAGAACCACACCATGCAAAGACTT
>MNCI01020850.1:402868-418766 GCA_015680685.1 Gnetum montanum | reverse complement strand
CTCTGGAACCTGAGTCAAGAAGAGCCCTATGTGGTTCATTTCCAGTGATCTATAAATAGATTAAGGAACTCCCAGGGTCAGTTAGTTTCTTGGGAAGGTGGCCTACCTTGATCCAATCAGTTACGGTATGCGTTAACATAATTGTATGCGTTAAGCTCTAATTTTGGATGGAAGGGTGCTCCGAAGTGTTAGGTGGAGGAGGAGTGTACATGGGCCCAACCGCTTGTTGTTGCGAGAGTTTGTCTGGGCTTTTGATTTTGAAGAAAGGTCTTCTCTTTTTACAGTTGTCAGAACTAGTAGCAGGTTGAATATTTACAGCTCTCACAGTGTGACGTTGCTGCGATTGAGGAGGAAGTTCCCCTTGCATTGTTGGAGCAGGAGGTGTTATGGGAACTACTACTGGTGGAACAGGTGTGGATGGATTAGGAGGATGGTATGGGTATGGAGTGTCTCCCGGAGGAGAAGGAGTCCTTATGAAGTACTCCTAAACTTGGTAGTAACGGTTGGGGGTTATGTGACTCATAGAGTCACTTAGAGAAATCAGCTACTGCACATAGCATCCATAAGGGTTAAACTGCTGGTAAGGGTACTAATGTTTCGGTGATGGCATCCCTCATGACTATGGGTATTGCCACTGCTAATGCTATTCGATGGGCTATGATGGAGTTCCACTTGGATAATACATTAAGGGTTGGTGGAACTACCTTGGGTTACCTTGTGGATAAGGTTACCTTCGGGGTGTTTTCTGTTGGTTGAGTCTTGGATTAAGTGCAAACACCCCAGACTCTTGTAGATGTGAGATGATGGGGCAACATCCCTTAGGATGGTTATAGTGTTAGATCTCACATCCACCATCATTGTCTGTGTCAGAGTCCACAGGCACATTGGAGTTAGTGATTTTACCCTTACCCTTGTTATGTGCAAGGCTTAAATCTCCCCACTTTTTCTTACCTTTTTCACTACTTTGTTCTACCTTAGACTCTTCTACAATTTTTAAGACAGCTTCAATTTTAGAGTCTAAGGAACTCCATACATCATCTACCTTAGCAGCTATTTCTATTATTAACTTTTGAATCGGCAAGGTCTTCCTGTTCACCAACTCTTCGATTAGTGACTCATCCTCTTCATCGCAAAACTTCACTCCCTTCTTTCAAAGAGAGGGATCACGGTTGTACTCTTCTACACTTTCCCTTTTTCATAGTTCACCTTCTTCTTTTTCTACTTGTTCCAACAAGCTATGAACTTCATGAGCTCTAAGTTGTGAGAGTCTCCCTTGGGCATAAGTTCCAAGGGTTCTTCTAGTTTCATGCCTTAGCCCATCCACGATGTGGCAAAGTTGATCCTGCTGAGCGTACCCATGGCCCAGGCAACGACATAACAATGTGTAATAGTGGGCCATGGCAGCATCCAAGGGTTCATGTGTACCTTGCTTCTAGCCTTGGATCTGCATATGCAAATTGGACACTCTGGAGTACGTTTGATACTTTTCGTTGAACAGTTCTAGCATCGTACTCCACCTCCTGATGGTTTCTGGTTCTAAGGATTGGTACTAACTCTCTGGTTCTTTGGTGAGTGTCCTTGGGAATAACTTAAGTTTTTGCCATTCATTTTCTATATTCTCCAAGGCATAGGCATCATGGAATGCCTGCAAATGATTTTGCAGATCAGCACTGTATCCCCCTTCAAATTGTGGGATATTGTTCATGTCTAAACGCCTGATCTGACTATCTTTTAAATGCCTTATGGGAATCCTAACTGCCTTTGTTATGTCAAGCATACTTCGGGTTGTGAGTAGGGGCTTGTCATGGTCATCTCTTTCATGATGCCTGTTATGTCTGTGTTGTTCCCTACTCTCCCTACGTCCTTGCCCTTGTCCTCTCTCTCGACTTTCTTGTCAAGGTCTTTTGTCCTTCTTATCTTTATCCTTACCTTTATGTTCATGATGGCTGCACCCAGATGTGGAAGAAGAGGGTGAGTGATGGGATGAAGGAGAAGAAGAAGGGGAACCATCACCATGACGATGTTTCTTACCTTCTCTTCAGCTGCTATGGGCCTGATCGTGGTGACGATCTAAGTGCTCATCCTTAGCATGAGTGGTTATTCCCTCTGTGAATAGTTGGTGTTCACGGGCATCAAAACCAGTGTTATGTATCGTTGATCATAGATTCTGATACCCAACCTCCTCACCATCGTTAGGAGGGGGAACATCATTTGCTAAAGAATCCATGATAAGGGGTCCCTCATGTTCTATTTCGCTAAGGACGTGCAAGGCTTTGTCCTTCAGAAAAGTATGTTGACTTTCCTACCTTAAGTCCCTCATACGTTGGGCATCTGTGGGATAATAATCCCTCATATCAAAGTCTTCCATAATGTATTTAGCATATAGTTTTTGCATGCCAATCTGTGCCAAGGCACAGAAGAGCATGTGAGAAACTGATTGATCTAGGGGTAACACAATGTTACCTTGCAAATCTCTCCATCACAGCTGTTCGTGTTGATGGAGGATAAAAGTAAAGTTAGGGATATACTCATCAGGATGAGTATATGTCATCTTATATTGTTTAGGACTTGGTTGATTTCGGTTATGTTTTTTATGTTGCCGACTATCTCATGTATGGTCCTTAGGTGGTGAGTTGCTCTTATGAGAAGAAGGCATTGTTTCGGTGTGCTAATTCACCGTTATATAAATTTTTATCTTGCTTAACCTGAAGGTTTGTTTAGGCTCACAATGATGTGAGTGATATTCCTTATGTTCTATTCAGTGCACAAACACTTAGTCCCCGGCAATGGTGCCAATGATGAGTGGAAAGGTACCTCTACACTCAACCATACAAAACGAGCATAGCACGTGCAATCCAGTCGAACTCCACAGACTAAATGCCTACATGCCCCATGGAACACTTGGGGTTAATCATTTGTTGTCTTCCCAGACTTACTTATAGTTGTCATGGTGTATGGTTAAGTAAGTCCAAGGTATATGATTTTTATAGTCTTTTATGTATTTTTCTCCTATGCTATTGAGGTGAAGGGTTGAGAAAGCTAACTAACTCTAACTAAAGACTAAGTCTAAATTAACTAGCATCAGCATCCGTTCCCACTTACCGTACACACCCTAAACTATGCAACTGTGGCTACCAAACGCTAATCGTTACTGGGATCACCACACATAATGCACGTGCTCGAAGTGGTTGTACTGAGGCACTTAACTAGCCTAAACGTAATGAGTAGCCGATTCCTTGACCAGCTGTACACATTTGTAAATGCTTGTAATCAAGTCGTACTCATTCCGCATTCTAGGAGTTGAGGGTGAGAGGACCTAATCGCAATGAGCAGCCAATTCCTTGATTAGCCGTACACATTCGTCAATGCTCGTAATCAAGTCGTACTCATACCACGCTAATGCAGGTAATAAATAATAGGTAGGAAATAACATGTAATAAAATCCTATTCCATGCACTGCAAGGTTTATCCACAAAGCTCATCTTTATTATCGTACAAAACTTGTGTTCAGGTACAAAGCTACTCAAATAAAGATCCGTTCACTTGGGAACTCCTACTGCAGGCACATGGAAAATATTCTATCTCTGGAGTGATCAATTTGCTAGAGTTTCCCTACTTTAAGCCTAGGATGGAAAATAAGGGGAGTGTCACCTCTTATTTATATATTTGTTGGCAGACCATGATATTGTGTATGCGGCATTGTAGGGGATGACACGATATCGCGTATGCAATATCACATGTGATGCGACATTGCGGCTCATGCGAATCGCGTCTCATCACCAGACCTAATCAACTGGGGGTTAACTAAAGCTAGCACCATAGTGTCTTTAGAAGCCTTTCCAGACTAGCCGAAGCATCTAGTCCAAACCCTAGATTTGGAGGCCAAGGATGTAACCGAAGACCCTCTCATCGAGACGCCTGTGACCATGCCCAAGGGGAAGGTAAAAATGTTAAAGCTTAGCTCCATCCTAGATGCATAGATGCACAAAAACGTAGTGAAAATTCTACAAGACAACATGAAAGTCTTTGCATGGTCCTACAGTGACATGCCGGGTTTAGACCTGCAGTTGATATAGCACAACATCATCCTAGACCCACGCATGAAGGCGACAAGCAGAAGGCTCATAAAGTCAAACCAGAAATTACACTAGCTGTAAGGGATGAAATCACCAAGCTGGTTTCATCTGCATAGTTGATTATTCGGAATGGGTGTCCAACATCGTTGTAGTTTTCAAGAAAATGGGAGGAATACGAATTTGCATAGACTTCTAGAATCTGAACAAAGCAATNTGTCCAACATCGTCGTAGTTTTCAAGAAAATGGGAGGAATACGAATTTGCATAGACTTCTAGGATCTGAACAAAGCAACGATCAAGGACAATTTCCCACTTCCAAGCATCAATCAACTCATCGACACCATGGCTGGTCATGCTCTATTATCCTTCATGGATGGCTTTTTAGGCTACAACCAAATTTACATCATCCCGGAGCATCAGCTAACAAAAACCTTCATGACCCCATGGGGGACATTCTGTTACACCATGATGCCTTTTAGGCTCAAGAACGCTGGAGCAACCTACTAGCGAGCCATGACCTACATATTTAGCGATTACATCCTAGAAACGTTAAATGACTACGTGGATGACATAGCAGTCAAGTCCAAGGAGGTGGCTGATCATCCACGTGATCTAGGAGTAGTCCTCAAGTGTTGCAAAATGCATGATCTACGCCTTAATCACAAGAAGTGTGTCTTTGGTGTGAAAATCGAACACATGTTAGGATTTGTAGTATTGGAGGTAGGAATACAGGTGGACCTTAACACAGGCAAGGCCATCGTCAACCTGGCACCTCCTACAAACCTCAAAGAGCTACGTGGCTTGCAAGGTAGGGTACAGTTCATCCGAAGGTTTATAGCAAAGTTGATCGACAAGTTACACCCCATGCAACATCTTCTAAAGAAGGGGGTTGACTTCGAGTGGATAACCCAGTGTTAACAAGCCTTCGATGACTTGAAGAAAGAACTCTCACACCTCCCAACTGTGCATCTGCCATAAAGGGATAAGCCTTTCTTCATATACCTTGCCACCTTCGACACATCTATTGCAGCACTGCTATGTCAGAAATGAGATGATGGATCTGAGATACTAGTGTATTATCTGAGTCATGCACTAATAGCATATGATATGAAATACAACGAAGTGGAGAGGAATTGCCTTGCCTTAGTGTTTGCACTAAAAAAGTGGAGGAACTACCTATTCCACAGTACGATTAACATCATTTGCAAAAGTAACATACTTCGGGCTATTACTAACAACTTGTATGAAAGCAGCAGGATAGCCCAATGGAAGGCAATAATCATGGAGTTCAACCTACACTATGTAAGCCAATCGTCGACTAAAGGTCAAGCCATAATAATGCAACTCATGGTGTTGCCCGTTGACGACCATGCAACCATAGATCCCAAATTCCCAGACGAGCATGTTGGCACAATCAAAATCGTTCCATCGCACCTAGAAGCTACTCTACACTTTGATGGTGCTTCAACTATGTGAGGAGGTAGTGTAGTTGCCATCATTACATTCCCCTCTGGGGAAATGCACCCGTTCACTTATCACTTTGTGTTCCCCTACACCAACAATGTGGTAGAGTATGAGGGGCTACTCAGAGGCCTCTCTGCTGCCCAAACACTACGCATACAACATTTGGCAATCTGTGGTGATTCACAGCTAGTTGTGAATCAAATCACCGGGGTCTACGTCTACAAAGCTACGCACCTGCAACCCTACTGCAACCTAGCAAAAAACCTACTTAAGCAATTTGCAACCACATATGTGCAACATGTTCCACGCAATGAAAACACTGTGGCAGATGCCTTAGAAACCCTTGCATTAAAAATTCCACCACACACGTTTGCAAGTCTACTAAATTCGATTGATGAGTGTACTGAGCCTATCACTTAGGTGGGACACGTGGCCTCTGTCAGTGCTGCGAATACCTAGGAGTGGTATGCTAATGTTAAAGCCTACTTGCAACATGCCGAACCCCCATGTGGACTGACATCTACCTAGAGAGATGCAATCTGAAGGTGTGCCCGATAATATACGCTCATGGGAAATGACGTCCTATGCCAACGATCCTATGATGGGATATTGTTGGCATGCATGGGTGGGGAGTAGGCACAGAAGGTAGTTAATGAAGTGCATGAAGGGTTGTGCAGTGGACACATAGCACCCAGGGCTATGGCTGCCAAAATCAGATGCCTAGGATACTATTGACCCCACGTGGAGTGTGACTGCCTATCGAAAGTTAAGACATGTGACACGTGCCAGAGATACGCAAATCTCATACACATCTCACCTATGGACCTGTACCCAATGCAAATCATGTGACCTTTCCAATGATGGGGACTAGGCCTCATAGGACCTATCATGCCTAAGTCCTCCACAGGACATAGCTTCATTATCACCGCCACTAGGTAGTTTACCAAGTGAATGGAAGCTATTTCCTTGAGGAAAACGATGTCTCAGAAAATTTTCCATTTCATGTTGAATAACATCGTAACAAGGTTTGTGCTTCCAATGACTATTGTGACCGAAAATGGGCCACAATTCAGTAGTACATAAACTCAAACCTTCTGTAGCAACCTAGGCATTAAGCAATCATTCTCCTCCCCATACTACCTGCAGATGAACGGACAAGCGGAGGCTACAAATAAGTCCATCATCAACTTGCTGAGGTGGATTCTTGGCAACAACAAGAGGCAATGGCACGAGAAAATCATCTATGTTCTCTGGGCCTATAGAACGACATGCAGAACCATGACAAGTAAGACTCCTTACTGCCTTGTTTACAGATCTGAAGCTATGTTGCCTCTTGAGTTGCAGGTACCATCACTCTGGATGATCCTTGTGGATGTTGTGAGTGAAGCCCAAAACAACGAGTCATAGACCATTAACCTCAACTCAGTAGAGGAGGAGCACACAAAGATGCTGAGACACATAGAGCACTACCAGGGCAAGCAACAACAAAAGCACTGTGCAAACCTGCATCGACGGCTAGTGCAGAAGGGAGACCTCGTCCTCAAGGCCATCCATGAGCATGTGAGAAAATTCTTAGCCAACTAGGAAGGCCCTTACATGGTCACTAAAGGCTTTGGGAATGGAGCCTTCATGTTGGTGGACATGGACAGAAATGAGTTCACCAACTCGGTGAATCACTCGTACCTCAAGTCGTACTACATCTAAAGCATGACAACATCAAGTAGCGTTTGCAATGATGTTAAACTAGTGGCATTGAGCGGCATCCACAACGATGCTAAAGTAGTGGCATCAAGCACCATCTGCTACGATGTTAAATTGGCAGCAACCGTCCGCTATGACGTAAAACTGGCACAACTAGTTCGCTATGACTGTAAATTGGCACGGCACGTCCGCTATGATGCTAAACTAGCATGTACGATCTGCTAGGACCTTAAACTAGCACAGCGGTCCTTTGGGACTCTAAACCAGCACACGGTCTACCAAGACCTTAAACTGGGTTTGCGTTATGTCCCTAGCATGCATCTACGTCAAGTACACATCAAAAGAGCATGCGCAATGTTGACACACAGGTGGGACATTGCAGCTCTAGAACGTGATCCATGACATAATGGGGACATGCTCTGGAACGTACACGGTGGTACATAATGGGGACGCGCTCTGGAACGTACGCGATGCTACCACCCTTGGCATTATTCTGACCCTCTGAAGATGTCGTACGACATTGCATTGGCCCTCCAAACCTATCGTCGCCACGACCCACCACCCTGATGGTAGTTCCTTGGCCAATGCCCACCACTGGAGTTCCAGCAGTATTGTGGCCTTACCACAATATTGTCATCCTCCAGCCCCCTGCCAATGCCTTAGCTCGCACAACATTTAGCTATGTGGTAGCTAATCCCATAGCTAAACTAAGAATGCATGCCTTTGGTAGGGATTCCAAAGCATCCACACTCACAAAAACTCTTGGCGCCTTCGAGGCTAGTTCTTCCACACCGGTGCTGCCAAGGCCACTGCTGGCCTTCTTGCTTTGGACACTGTGCACCAGCATGGATGTCCAAGAGCTTCAACAATGTTTGTAGCAAGCAAGACCCATGCCCTCGCTTCGCATATCGCTCTCCATCGTGCTTACAGGGTGTGACCAAGTATACAACTCACCATGGTAGAAAATGCTACGGTGTCACGAAGTGAGTGCCTCGACTAGCCTGACTACTTTGGAGTGCAAATTCCATGACGTGCATAACACAGCTCACTAAATTGAAAGCTTCTGTAGGCAGGTTAAGATGTAACGCAACTCATCCTAGGAAAGGAACACCTGTCCTACATGAGGTCGAAGGTCAGAGTAAAGATGAAAACATGAACAAGTCCCTCATGAACACTCCGACGAGGGACTTTGCTAAACCTCATCTTTGCTCTTTACCTAGAGACCAATGCAACATTCTCAAGTGTAGCCAAGCAACGTCTTGACATTCACCGAGTGGCAACGTTGGCATCGTGTCTTCCGAGGTGTTTTGTTTTCTTTGTCAATGTCTCTCGAGCCATCTTCCAGACGTCAACAAAGAGTGGCCAATGAAACACCCCAAAATTTGGAAGCATGCTTGCTTCACCAAGCCTTTGCAATTCGTGTGACGTTACGGTAGTTATTTAGGAGGTGGATGCTCTGACCTTCAAATTATTTACTTTAACAAGTTTTCTAAGTTAAGGAGTCTTGCTACGCTATGCTAGGCCATGTAGTGTAGCAAACTTTAGAAGAAAATTGTAGAAGCATAGTGGTACACTACACTATGCAACACAACATAGCAAAAGCTGGATGACCAATCCCCTCGCCCGACTCCAAGTCCTTCGGCAATGTCTCCTTCCGTCAGAAAGCGACAAACTTGGAAAAATCAAGTCATGTTTGTTGCTACGCTACGCTAAGCTACATGGCGCAGCGAGGCATAGCAATTCTGTGGGAGTTGAAAGAAGCCATCTCAAAGGGCGAGATCAACAGGTTTGCAAGTTTCACATTGCAAAAGATAAATTTTGCAGATTGGTGACGTTTTTGCAACTAAGGATGGCTGCTACGCTATGATACGCTATGTAGCGTAGCAAATCTGTAACCAGCAGTCACAACATTGCAAAGGTTTCCAACACATGCAATGGGACATAGCATAGATCTTTACTTCGAACTGACAGTCACGCTACACTATTCTACGTAGCGTAGCATAGCATAACAAGATGCTACGCCATACCAAACATGATATGCTGCAAGGCATAGCAAAACGTGGAAAGCAGTTATGCAACATTAATGCACCACACCTAATTGTACCATTGCCTTGATAGCACAATTACGGCATGGTAGGCTTGTAATTATGGCATGGTAGGCTCACCCAATGATCATGTAGGCACATGCAGCATAGACAGGTTAGCATAGGCCCAAGGCACATGGCGTTCAAACTGCATCTTTCGCGTGCCCTTGGTCCTATAAATACCCCAATGAGCGACACTTAAAGTCTCTTCCACTCTTCATCTTTCGCGCTTTTGGGCACACTATCTCTCTAGATCTTTTGGGCACTTTTGGAATTCCCCTTTTTCAAAACTTTTCAGTCCCTAGTCTGTTTTCTCAGCAATCTAGTCGGCTAACAATCTAGTTGGCTAACAAGAAAAAGTTGGCATTGTAACCTCAAGCATTGTAAGCTTTCTGTTTGGCATTGCAGACAGTTAGCGCTTTCGGTTGGCATTCTGTTCTATTCTCCTCTACCACCTTGGTAGAACTTTGCATTGTTAACGACTGAGCCTACGTTCAAGCGCACAACCATCTCATTCTACACATCTTGGTTACTCTTGGGATCTCTACACTTCCCAATGTTGTGCAATCGATTATACCCATTTTGACAAAGTGAGGTTATAGCTTCAAAGCGGTGGATTTTTCTAACTACAGTTTACATTATCTCCTATTTATTGTTGCACTTTACATTGTTTTATGTTTCTCTTTTACATTTAAGCATTCCTTTGCGTTATCAGTCTCACTTTCAAATTACACATTGCAAAAAGTTATATAGACACCGATTAAGTCCCTGTCTAATCGACCAGACCATTCAGGGCAGCCCGTTTTCGTCCCATCCAGCACGACCCTCTTACAAAAACGGGGTCAAGACTGTTAGCGGCCGATGAGTCATGGGTGCCCTTTCTAGCCATCGACATTTTCAATTGCTACAGTACATACTAGGCCAATAAAAATCATGGTGGACTATATGTGGCATAGTAGACTTAGGAGACCCATAAAATAAATTAGAATGATCATGGAAGTTTTCTAGAATAGGATTGATTTGATCATTGTGAACACATTCCAACAAAGCTCCTGTAAAATTCTTTCTATATAAAGTTCCATATTTAACCATAAATTTATTTGCTCTTTTGAAAAAAGCTCTTTTTGACTTGTAGTTAGGTTATTGGAACCTTTCTTGTGTCAAGGAATTTGAGAATTTCATCATACTAGTTTCCTTCATGAGTTTTAAAAGCATACATACTCCATCTTCTCTAGCCATTAACTTGGCTAATTCCATTCCTTTAATGGTTTTTCATATTTCCAATGAAAACTTGAAACCTTGAAGTTTTATGACCCACTTCTCTCTTTTCAATTCAATTTCATTTTGGGCTAAGAATTGTTTAATTGTAGGCTCTATTAGCATAATATGAACTAATGAGCTTTCCAAGTAATATTTGAAATGCTAAAGTTCTTTAATGATTGTGAATGCTTGTTTCTCTAAGTCTGAATAATTTAATTCTAAACCTTTCAGTTGATACCCTAAAAACCCAATTGATTCATCTTGACCTTCATCTTTTTGAGTTAAAATAGTAGCAATTGAATTATTTGAAGCAAAAGCATATAACCAAAAATCTTCTTTCAATTTTAGTTTTACCAAGTAAGGAGCTTCATGAATACCCCTTTTGATTTTTGCTAAGGCTCTCTCTATTCTAGCATTTTTTCTACTAGGACATCTTTCTTAAGCATATGCATCAAAGTTTTAGTAATTTTCATGAATCTAGGAATAAATTTCTTAACTAACTTTATCTTTCCAAAGAAAGATCTAGGAGACTTTTTACTTGTAGGATGATTGATATTTTTCACTACTTAAATTTGGGAGTTATCTCTAGCAATTCCTTCTTGATAGATTACATGGCCTAGTAAACTTCCAGATTTAACCCTGAAGATACATTTCTTAAGATTTAATAAAATACCATACTCATGACATCTGTCAAAAACTTGTTGAAGATGATTAATATGATCTTCCTTCCTTTTTGAAAGGACAATGATTTCATCCAAATACACCACAATGAACTCATCTATTAAACCTTTAAAGGTTAAATCTATTACTTTTTGAAAAGTAGCTCTAGCATTTGATAATTCAAATGGCATTCTTTGGTAAGCAAACGTTTCTCATCTAGTGATAAATGCTATTTTATGTCTATTACCCTTATCTATCATGATTTGATTCTAGCTTGAAAAACCATCTAGGAAAGAATATACTTGACAACATGATATTTTGATCAATATTTCATCAATTTTAGGATGTGGGTATTTATCTATTTTTAGAGGCTTCATTCAAATTCTGAAATCTACACAAAGCCTAATATCACCATTCTTCTTTCTTACTGGAATAAGGTTAGCAAGCCATGTCGAATATTAGGTTGGATATATAATTCAGGGTTGCAATAACTTCTCGATCTCAGCTTCCATAGCTAGCTCAAATGATGGATTAAATTTCCTTTCTTTTTGTTTAACTGTCTTACAATTGTTTATCAAAGTAATTTTATGTGTCATCACATTTGATCTAAAAGATTTAGGATCATCATAACACCAAGCACAATTTTCCAAATTATTTTTTAGGAGTAATAATAAATTTTTCTTGAAAATTCACTTCTTTTCCTTTGAGACATTTAACATTTTTGGTATCTCAGTAGATCCAAGATTTACTACTTTAAAAGCTTGATCATTTAGATTCTGTATATCTTTTTTGGTAAGCAATTTTTTTGCTAAAATCATGTTTATAATCAATAACCTTTTTTGGAATAGAATTTGTCTTAAAATTTGATGTTGTTTCAGGTATTATTTGACTTTTGAATTCTTGTTTATTCCTTAAGAATTTGAGCAATTAATCATCATTTTCAAATACTTGTAAATGCTTTATATTATTTGGTACCAATGGCTAATTTTATTTCTTAATTATTAAACCTTTGTACCTTTCTATCTTTTTCAAATCTAATGTTGAAGCTACCTTTGCTAAGTCATCTACTATATAATTATTCTTCCTACCTATATGTTCTATTTGGTTGTGAGAAAATTGATCCAGTATTTTGTTGAAAAGCTATTTATAAGGTCACAAGAGTGAGCTTTTTACTACATAATTTCCTTGAATCTATTCACAAACTAATCTTGAATCTCCTTTTATGGTGATTACCTTGATCCCCATTTTCAATGCTACTTTAATACTAATGCTTAAAGCTTCAATTTAGCCTTGTTATTTGTACAAGGAAAAGATAGATGAATTGCCTTGAATATTTTTGGAGAATCATCCTTCACTAGAACTACTCTAGCCCCTATACCTTTGGAGTTACAAAAACCATCAAAATATAGTTTCCACTTGCTCTCACCTTGAATTTTCACTTTTTCCATGTTATAAACTTCTTGGAGTATGCAAATTTTGGATTCAAAAGAGCTTGTTTTAACAACTTTATTTTTTTCACTTAAGCTAATGTTTTCAATCATCAAAGGCTCACTATATATATATATTTGATTTAATTCCCCTTTCCAAGGTAGCCACATATGTGAGTAATCTATTGATATGTAACTTGAGAAATTCTTACTCCAACTTCTACTCAACAAAAGACTATGTGAATCTAGGATATGTGCCACTTGAATGGTTTCTCTACTTTTTATATGGGGTTCAGAAGCAATTTCTAATAAACAATTTAGTAGCTAATCCACAATATTTACTCTAATTTTGTCCACTTGAATAATCTTTTTATTGGATTTTTTAGGAGTCAAACCAAGTTGTTTGCATATAGATAATGGCATGAAAGTAGATGTAGCTCCAGAATCAACCAAACAGTTGTGAAGATATTTGTCTTTTAACTTCATTGTCAAAAGAGAAGGAGGAGCTTCTTTATCAGGAGTACAACTATAACTAGTTTTTGATATCTTATCAATGTTAGATACATAGCTTAATTTTGATTCTCCAACTCTCCTTTTACCTTTAATGAACTCTAAAGCCTTTCTTTGCTTATCTCCTATTTGTAACAATTAATATATGTTGATATTGGCCTTGAAATGTTTAAGATCCTCAATAAAATCATATTCTCCATCTCCATAAAAGCCTTCTTTCCTCATCCATTTATTAAAAGATTGATTTTAAGTACTTTACTCTACTTGATCTTCTTTACTTTTATTTTTCACTCTTCTACTTGGTTCAAAAACCTTCCTCTTAGTAGATGGATCAGAAATAACATTTGGAGGCTTGGAGTATAATTTTTCCTTTGATCACAAATTATACCCATTTTCTTCATTGTTATTACACTCTTCATCTGACGATATATCCTCTTCAGAACTTGATAGAGAAGAGGTATTACTAGATCCATTATTAAAATATTTGCTTACATAATGAATACTAGATAACTCATTATCTAATTCAATATCAAGGAAGTTAGACATAATAAGGTCATTTTCATCCTCATCTTCTACTAACTTAGTATCTTGATGTTTATGTTTTCTATTTTTCTTTTCTACCTTGATTTTAACCTTTGCTAAAGCTTTCTCTAGTTTCACTACTTTGTTGGATAAGTCTCTTAGAAATTGTTCTTTTTTAGATTCTTTGCTTTCAGACTTTTGCTCTGTCTTAATATGAGATGGTCCTGATAATGCTTTAAGTTGGGCAAAATCTTACATAGGAATCATCATTTTCTCTTCTCTTTTTTGAGTTGTTATAATCTCTTCGTGATTCAAGTTCAACTATTTTTCTAGCTATATAGTTCCACCAAAGTAGTCATTCAATGTTATCAAGTTGGGAGTTCTCCTTAACCAAATTGAAATATTGTGATTTATAGCCTTAAGTTAAGTATCTTTAAGCATTTCATTTGATGGTTTATATTGTCTTTGAAAGAGCCCACAAATTCTTTGAAACTTAATATTGAAATCTCTAATGGGCTCATTAACTCCTTGCTTAGCTCATACTAGCCCATAGTATAGTTATTGTTGATCAAATTGATTGCCAAATTAGGCCAAGAAAATATTTTTCATATCATCCCAACTTGTGATATTGTTGCTTGGAAAGTTTGAATACCAAATTTGAGCCATATCTTTTAAATTTTCTACAAACAACCTACAAGCTTGATCTTGGTGTTGAACATTTTCATGAGCTAAAGCTAACTCATATAAGTAAAGATACTCTTTAGCTAAGTAAGCTTTTTAAAGAATAAAAGGCTTAGAAAAATATTTGTAAACTACCTTAGGAATATCATTGTAGTTTTGAATTCCTAATGATGTAACTCTTTGCCAAGGATTTGCCATCCTACTAGAGTTTCTTTTGATTGATGAACTCTTAAATTTCTTTTTCCTTCTCTTATAGACTAATAAATCAAAAAAAAGAGGTGATCTTCTTATCCTTTTGGTCTTTATGCCACTACTTATTCCAAAATCAAAAACCTTTTTTTGTTCTTCTTCTAATGAATAATCAATCTTATGATTAAGAGTTTCATTGGAACCTATGAAATCTTCTAAATTATTAGTCTGCTTAGTCATTAACTCAAAATAATATCTAATTTTTTCAAGCTCTCCTAGCAACAAAAAGAATTGTTGGTGTGCTAGGACTATTGATCTCTTTGAATGTAATGCACTTAGGTAACAAATTTTATTGCCATTATTTAAAAGATTTTTTGCTCTCCTTCTAGAGCCAAAAGAATTGTTGGCAATTGTTTAGGACTGCCAACATAGGGCCTTTGGGTCTCGTGACCAAGGTCACAGGAAATGAAGATGTTATTTAAATAGGGTTTAGATTCTTGTTGGTCTCTGGCATCATCAAGGCCTAAATACCTCTAAATAGACTTAGTGGTTATGAAATAAACTAAACGTGAGTATGTTTTTGGTATTGTGAATGTTGAAATAGTTAGGTTATGTATGAGATTGTAACTGACTATCATAAAAGAAATTTAGCTAACTTTTTCAAATACTATGAGTTGTCAAATTTTCCTATTTTGTCAAGTCACTTAGTTTATATAGTCTTTATAGTATGTTACTTGTAACAAATAAAATTTTACAAAAATGTTTGAGCACAAGTCTGGTAATCTATTCCTAATTTTTCTCAGAGAGAAAATTCCACAAGAAAACTAGAAATAGAGTGAGATTCAACGGGTTCGAGAAAGAGAAAAGAAAAGAAAGTAGATTTATGTGGTATCTCAAATATTTAAGCAAGACAAATTGACATGAGAAAACACTTTGTAATAAAGCTATTCCAATTCAATTTAACTACGAATTTTCCAAACTTTATGAGCTCAACAAGCAATTTCGTAAAGGAAAATATTATTACACTACCAAAAATGCTTCATAAATGACAAAGTACAAGCTTCTCTTTTGGCTAGTTAATACTTGTCAAGAATTGCATTAAACAAAGCCTTCAAAAAATTTGACAATTTTAGGGTTGAAATACTAAGGTAATACACTTTAAAACAATGAAGCTATTTCAGTTATCTCAAAATATCAAAGATTTTCCTAGATCCTTTATGCTCAAAACATGCAATTTCATTAAGCCATTACTATTAAATTTCTCAAGATGAGTTTCTACAACATAAGCTCTTATATGGAAAACCTTAATAGAAGTCTAATATTG
>MNCI01020850.1:389676-402618 GCA_015680685.1 Gnetum montanum | reverse complement strand
AAAACAAAATGGGAAGAAAAGAACTCATAGGATTAAAACAAAGTAGTTGAATTGATGTCTTTAGCAAGCCATGCTTTACAAGAAATCTTCAATATTCTTCAAAGTTTCTTCTCCCAAATCCCCATCAATTCTACCTTTGAAGGTTGTTTTATAGTGACCTTAGGGTAGTTACAATAATCATGAGAAGTTAATGGTATTACAAATATCTATGGATATTAATTCATAACCACCCTAGAAGTTGTAACTTCTATGAAAAATTTAAGCCTTAGTTGGCAAAAGTCTCATAAAAGATTACAAATATAAAGGAGAATTCATTATGATTTCCTATGAAAATTTTTCAAAAATCAATTTATATTTATCACACATTCATAATTCCTTCTTTTCTAATCTGTAAGCTTTACCCAACTTTAAAGTATATATATATATATATATATCTTATTAAGGCCTTGTAGCCTTAACATTATGTTCATCAACACGTCTATCAAAGATATGTAATCATTTCAAGGTATGTTCATTTCTTGTGCCCTTGGTACCACACATCATGTTACCCTCTTCTTGCGTTTGGAGGTAACCCTTCCATTGTCTATGCCCTTATTTGACTCTAATGTCATTTCTACAAAGTAGCCACAGATGCTCCCTATCCATTTGTTAATGGAGTCTTGCAGCTATGCCACCATTGCCTTTATTGTCACGTTACTGCCATAACCATTACTGAGTTGTTATTATTGATAATGGCTCCACCTAAGTTACAAGCATGAGCGTTGGGTTTTGGCTTGATGCACATTTCTTTATCATTGTAGTTTGGGTTAACAAATTTTTTTAGTTGTGCCTCCATTACAAGGGTTTCACTATTGCCTTTACTGATCCTAATGTCATGTTAGACCTTAAAAAAATACCATCATGGTGTTGCAACCTTTTCATGAATTCATGACATCTTACACTTTTTCTTGGGCTTTTAAATTTTTGTTGTTGTTTAAATATTCTTTGTTTTACATAGAATTTCCTCTACTTCTGATGGGTGGTGTTGATTTTGCTAAATGAGAAATACCTCTTAGGTTTTTTTTGATTTTCTAAATCTCAACGTTGCTCATTTGAAACATTCTGGTGATGTATGTTTTCATTATTCTTCAAATATCCATCTTTATTTTTCTCAAGGATTCGATTTATGTTTGTGATAGCCTAAGTTTTTTTTTGTTTATTTCTAAATTTTAGATCACGCTCTCATGGTTTCTAACAAAGAATTTGTAAATTTGGAGAGGCTTTTTTATTAAACTTAGCACTCCCTTGTAGCCAAATCTCCATAGCTTAAGTAGTGGATAGTATATACTTCAAATACCCTTATGTGCAAATAATGACAATTTGTGAAAAATTTAACAGCATTCCATGTTTTTCCGTAACCCTATGAAATTTTATTTTATTGCTCATATGATTATTTGCTCTCTGCAACTGGCAAAGTCTAGAGTGTCTTCTAAATTCATGATATTTCAACTTCCAGAAGATATATTCATCTTTTAAATCTTCAACTAAAGGTAAATGATCACAAGTACCTCTGTTATCTACCACTTAGCCATTTGATTAAAATCAGCAACTATAGTATTATTGTTCTTCTTTTTACAAAGACTTGTACTTAGGTCAATGAGAGGTCAACATAGAAACCATGTTCCACCAGTTATGAAACTAGACACACTACTTGCCCATTAACATGTTAATGTACTTTCATTTTGTAGAGAAGGTAACTAAACTCCCATGAACGTTTTCCTTTTTCTACTTGTATTTTATCTTACATTCACTAATAACATTCAAATTTTAATGAAACCCAAACATTAATTGATAAATTCTACTCCATAAGATGACTTAAATGTGCTAACACTAACCTTCTATGAGCCCCAAACATTGGATGAGACTTTTGAATTAGCTCTTAAGGCTAAGAAGAAACTCCAAGGCTACAATAAAGGTCCCCAAATCTTATAAAGACAAGAACTCCAAAGCTTCTAAAGATGAGAAAGGAGATATGGAGAAGAAAAATACCAAAGAAAACACAAAGGAGAAGCAAGATAAGTCCAGGGAGGGCCAAGATTCCAATAAAGACTACTCCAAGAATGAAAAGGATAAAGGAATTGGATATGCATCAAAAATTCAATGCTTTAATTATGGTCAAAAGGAGCACAAGCAAGGAAAGTGTAAAAATCCAAATATCTTTAAAGGCAAGGAACTTAATATCATGGAAAAGGAAGAATGCTCCTATGAAGGTAATCCTCATGTACTAATGATTGAATATATTACTAAAATTAATTCTTGCACTTTTATGAGAAATGTGAATGCTAATGAAGATCCTAGAAGGAAGATGCTCTTTATGATTAGAGCTAGGTGTCTAGATAGTGATGAATGGATACACATTTTAATTAATGATGGTGCTCAAGAAAATGTTATTTCTTCAAAGGCTATTTCTAAGCTTGGTTTAAAGACACTTCCAATTCCTAGGCCCTATAGAGTTCATTGTTTTTCCAAGGATTATTTCCAAGAGATGAAGAAGAAGTGTATTTTGTCTTTCAAAATTGATTCTTTTAAAGACAAGATACATTATGACATCCTCCTTATCGATTGTATTGATGTTATTTTGGAAAGACCTTGGAACTTTGAAAAAAAGGCTTCTTTTAGTAGTGGAAGAAATGTTTGCTTTGTACTAAGAGTAGATATTATACATAAGCTCATCTTGATGACTTGGTAGCAGCATAAGGAAAATATTTCAATTAATGCAATATTGATCTTGCTTTGTAAGCAAGAGTACCTACAAGCACATGAAGAGGCTAGGCATGGTTTTGTCATCATGTCAACAGTTGTAACAAGTGAATAGGAGCATATAAATGAACTTTCTCTAGTGGTGAAACCTTTTACATTGAAATTTATTAATGTTTTAAAGGGAAAATTATAAGGGCTTCCACCAATGACATCCATTCAACATCAAATTGACTTCATATCAGAAGCTACAATTCCAAATGAAAGAGTCTACTACATGACTCCAAATCAAAGGGAAGAATTTAGTAAACAAGTAAGTGAATTACTCTTTAATGATTTTATTAATAAATCCATATCTCCTTATGTTGTTCCAACTATATTAGTTCCAAAGAAAGATAGTAATGAATTATGGATGTGCATAGATTCTAGGGCTATTAATTGGACTACTATCAAGTATGGATTTCCTATTCCTAGGATGGATGAAATTCTTGATGTGCTCCCCAATGTTGAGATTTTTTTTCTAAAATTTATTTAAAAAGTGATTATCATTAAATAAATATTAGACTGAGAGATGAATGGAAAATAGCCTTTAAGAAACTAGATGACTTGTATGAGTGGTTAGTCATGCCTTTTGGGCTAACCAATGCTCCAACCACATTTATGAGGCTCATGCATGAGGTTCTAACAGATTTTATTGGTAATTCTTGCATTATTTTCTTTGATGACATGTTTGTATATAGTTGTAAAGAAGAGGACCATGTGCAACATTTGAGGATAGTATGCTCCAAATTACAAGAGGCAAAATTGGTGATCAATGCTAGGAAATACCACTTTATGAAGAGAGAATTTATGTACTTAGGTTATGTTGACTCCAAGAACCAAGTCAAGATGGAACCAAGCAAGATTAATGTAATTAGGGAATGGCATTCACCTAGAGATGTGGGAGAGGTGAGATCTTTTCTTGGTTTGGCAAGCTTCTATAGGAGATTTATTAGGAATTTCAGTTCTATTGCATGTCCTATGCTCTCTTATTTAAAGAAAAATTTAGTCTTTTTATGGGATAATGAGAAAGAAAAATCCTTTCAAGCATTGAAATAGAAAATTTCTAGTGCTCTAGTTTTGGCAATCCCAAAGTTCTCAAAACTTTTTGAAGTAGAAGTAGATGCAAGTAGGCTTGATATTAGAGATATGCTTTCTCAAGATGGTAAGAAAATTGCATTCTTTTCTAAAAAATTAAATTTATCTAGAAAAAAGTATAGTGTGTATGAAAAAGAGTTATATGCTATACTTCAAGCCATTAAACAGTGAAGACATTACTTGCTAGGATCAGAGTTTCTTTTATTTATCGAACATAGAGCACTTCAATTTTTAAATTCACAAAAGAAATTGAGTGCCAAGCATATGGAATGGATAGAGTAATTGCAAGAATTTCATTTTTTTAAAAAAAATTGGAATCACAAGTCTAATGTTGTGGTTAATGCTTTTTATAAATTCCATATTGTTTCTTCTAATGTGGAAGTTTAAGGTTTTGACTCTTTTTCTTTATTATATTCTAATGACAAGGATTTTGGTGCAATTTGGAAGGAGTTATCTTCCCAATTGTTAGGAAGGATTGATCAATGGAAAGATTATCATGCAAATAATGTGATTTTGTTTAGGGATGAAAAAAATTTGTTTCAAAGTATGACTTAAGGTACAAACTCCTTAAAGAGAAATACCAAAGTGACATGGCTGCACATATGGGTAATACCAAGATATTGAAATTGGTTGGAAAAAAATACTTTTGGCTAGGAATGTATAGTGATGTGCTTAAATTTATAAAATAATGCTATGTTTGTTAAAATTTCAAAGGGAGAAAATGTGTAGATGGTTATTATTTACCTTTTCCAATTTCAAATGCTCCTTGGGAAAGTGTTTCCTTGGAATTTGTTTGTGGTATTCCTAAGACAAGATCTAGTCATGATTTTATACTTGTTGTAGTAGATAGATTTACCAAGATGACTCATTTTATTCCATGCAAGGAAAGTAGTGATGCTTTCCATGTTACACATTTATTCTTTCAGCATGTTGTGAGGCTACCTGACATTTTTTTAAAACATTGTAAGTGATAGGGATGTCAAGTTTACCAACCATTTTTAGAGATCACTTTGGAAACTAATTGAAACCAAGTTGTTTATTTCCATAGCCTATCACCCCAAAACTGATGGAAAAACTAAAGTTGTAAATAGGTCTCTATTGAAGATATTGAGGTATTTGTGTGAGGATTAGCCTTAAAAGTGGAAAAACATTTTGGTCCATAATGGATTTTGATATAATAATGCTTCTCATTCTAGCATTTGTAAGAGTTTCTTTATGGAAAATTATGAATTTTTATCAAGAATGGTTAATGAGTTGAGGAAATTTGAAGATTATGCCTCTTTAAGTTTAGAATTTGTTTAGTAAATGAGAGAATTACATTAGCAAGTTAAATCTCACTTAGAGCAAAAGACAAAGATTGTGTCTTCCAAGGCTAATGAGGGCAAGAGGATAATTAATTTCTAGATTGGTGATTATGTTTGAATTTAAATGAGCAAGGAAAGACAAAAGAATGTGCACTTCTATAAGCTCAATTCAAGGAGAACTTTTCCATTTCAAATTAGGATCAAAATTAATCCAAATGCTTATGAGATTGACTTACCTAATGATTTGCCTATTTCTTGTGTTTTTAATGTTTCATATTTGAGCCCATATCATGGGAATGTAAGTACATCAAGTATGAGGGATAGTATTAAGATTCTTAAGGATTCACTTGAAAACTCAAACTCATTCAAGTTACCAAGGAAAGAAATTATGCTGCAAGAAAGGGAGACTAGAAGCACAAGAGGTAAAAAAATACATGACTAATTAGTGCATTGGAATAATAAAGGGTCTAAAAATGCCATTTGAATCCATGAGAAAGACTTGGCTTTGTGGCTGCTTAATGATATTCCAAGTGTACAGCCAACTTGAGGATAAGTTTAACTTCTTGAGGGTGGAAGAGATGATGAGGACATCACCCAATGCATGTCTAATCTTCAATATGTTTCTACATAGATTTTTATGTTTTGTTATGTTATCTTTTGGTGTTATTTTTTTGATGATGATCTTAGGGTGTTTTGACATGTTTGATGGTGTTTTAAGCATATTTTGATGAGTCAAGGACATTCTAGGATTAATGGGAACTTGTTTGAATGTGTTTGGCAGTTCTAGACCTCAAAATAAGCATCTTTAAATTTTTTCCTATTTGGAGAGACACCTCCTACTAAAGAAAGATGTCTCCTACCTACTCAAGACATCTCCACTAGCTCAAGACATCTCTTACAAGATGTCTCGCATGCTTACAAGACATCTCCCTTGGTTGCAAGACATCTCCTTTGTAAACTTGCTACTTTCAAGCAAGATGTCTCATTCTCCTCTATGATGTCTCGTATGGACATGAGAAAATTTCCAATAGGTTATTAAAGATTTAAACTTTTAATTTAGAGAAGGAAGCTAAAGAGATATGGGGGAGGATATCACTAGACCTCTTGGACCTTCATTTTCATCAAGAAAGTCTAGAGAAAGAGAGGTGAGTTGAGAGAAGAGAGTAGAAAGAGAGATAGAGTCTTGATTAGGTGCCTTGATCCTCATTCATGTGAGAGTATGTTTTCTTTGATTGAGTATGTGTGAGAATTGAATTGAATCTCTTATCTATCCTTGGTAATGCATGCGTTCTTTTAGTTGTAAATTTTTCCATTTGAGCAAGAATAAATTTCTCATTTTCTTTTCTTGTTCAAATTTGTTGTTTTGTGATATTTAGAGAGCTTAGATTGTGAAACCCATGGGATCCCCTTATTAGATCTTATGGATGTTAACTTTATTGATAGTGCAAAAAATTCTTCATAGTCAATATCCTCATTTTGAGAGTATCATTCTGCTACTAGATTTACCTTATATATTGCTTCTTTTATCTTGAAAAGCCATCTACAACTAGTAGGTTTTTTTCTAGGAGGAAGTTGAACAAGTTCCCAAGTCTTGTTTTTTATTAATGATTTTATTTTCTTATCCATAGCATTGTTCCAAGATTTACTATCTTTTATNTTTATTTTCTTATCCATAGCATTGTTCCAAGATTTACTATCTTTTAAATTACAAGCTTCTTTATAGGTTTGAGGAGCATCTATAATACACAAAACATATTAATTTAAATACTCAAGAATTCATCTTACTTAAGTTAATCTTTTTAATGGCTAATCTTCTTCTTGAGGTGAATCATCCTCATCATTAATTTCATCATCAACTTATTTTGTAGCTAATTCTTGGTCAATATTTTAATGAGATTTTTCTAGAACATTTTCTTTAACCATATCAAGTTAAGATGATTCTATAAACACCACATCTCTACTATACATAATTCTATTAGTATTGAAATTCCATAGCTTATATCCTTTTACACCATGACATATTCAAGAAAAATACATTTATTAGATTTATAATCCAATTTGGATCAACATTATTTAAGTGCATGAAAATAAGCTATACTTTCAAATACTCTTAAATGATCTAATAAAACTTTCTTATTGGTTCATATTTCTTACAGGATTCTTCCATCTAGTGATGATGAGGGCATTCTATTGATTAAGTAGCAAGTTGTCATCATATCTTCTATTCAATATTTCTTTTCAAGACTAGCATCACTAACCATACACTAAGCTCATTCCAAGATCCTTCTATTCATCTGTTCTACAACTCCATTTTGCTATGCAGTGCCTAGAATTCTCTTTTGCTTAAAAATACCATCAGTCTTGCAAAACATTTAAAATTCATCTAAAAAAATTCCTACCACTATCTATTCTGATGGCTTTAATTATTTTGTTAGATTATTTCTTAGCAAGGCTTTATATTACTTTTATTTATCAACGAGTTCATATTTGAATTTTAAGAAGTAAATTTACGCATTCCTAGAATAATCATCTATAAAGAAGGCATAATATTCGAGACTAGCAAGCAAAGTTATCGAAACAGGACTAAAGACATCACTATGAACTAGATCCAATGTGTTTTTAGCTCTTTGAGTACTTGTAATAAAGCTCAAAAAATGTTTTTTTCCATTAAAGCAATAATCACAAAGTGGTAAATGACCTTGGGAATCACCTTTAATTATATATTTTTTCTTAAAGAATCCAAATGGACTTTCTTCCACATGAAAAGTATTCAATGCCATAGATCCATAGTGAAGTTCTCTTTCCATGCATGGAAGACTTCAACTTTATTAGTGGAGTAGGTTCACTTTACAATTAAATCACTTCAACCCCTAAATCTAGATATTATGTAAAGATAAATTTATTTGTTAGAAAATAAGAAAACTAGCTATCTTCATTAAATTATTTGAAGAATTCAACAAGGTTCACACAACCCACAAGCATCCCACAACCTATTACACTCAAACGATATTGCAAAGCATGACACTCTACAACCACACAATGTTTGTTCTCAATGCAAGACATAACCAAGAGAAATCTCTCCCACAACCTAGGACTGAGATCTCAACTCACAAGTGAGATATAAGAGAACAGAAAACATAGATCAATACACCATAAGCTAATCTTGGAGCTATAATCATCTATTGCACTCACCCAATGTGTTCACCCAATCTCTCTTGCCTAGTTCTCCTTGCATACCAACTCTCCTCCTCTCATGGATGAAGGCATACATAATTATAAAGATTCAAAACCCTAGTAAGCTTTCTATTTTCCTCCCTAGATGTTTCCCACATAGAATTGGAGTCTTTTGGATGCTTCCAAATTGAAATGCCACATCAGAGCTTTTCTTCTTTGCTGACATAAACATCTCTTGTTTCATGTAGACATCTCTTGTGAGAGCTATGTTCTTAAGAGAGACATCTACTATTTTTAAGAGACATCTTCTCTAGACTAGAGACATCTACACTTTACGGGAGACATCTTTAAGGAGACATTTATCTTTCTAAGGGGACATCTTCTATGAAAACCCTACTCTTGGAAGAGATATTTACTATTTTTGGTAGATGTCTTCTATGGAATGGGAGATGTCTTTGAGAAGATGTCTCTTTTGAAGGTGCCAAAAACAAAAGTACTCATTTTAATGCTGGGAGCCTTTGGATGCCTCCCAACAAGTCACCATAGACCTTGGAACCTCCTAAACTCATCAAAATGAGCCAAAACACCTTCAAACATGACAAAACATCCAAGAATCATCCCCAACAAAATCAACACAAAAAGACACATAGTATGTAGGGTAGAACAAGGGGATTGGAATAGGTGTCCATACACCAACTATCTAGTGTAGGGGTGTTGCATCTTCATAGACGACAATAGGACCCAATCCACAACTTCCAAGTAGATCTAGCTTAGAAAATAAGAATAACATAATAAAATAGAGAAAATTTTGCTTATATTAAGATAATTCTCAATATGCATAGAAAATACATCAAAGATGAGGAGCCAAGCTCAACTCACAACTTTCCCAAGGATCTTGAAGGCCATACTTGTCCTTCGTTAATCCTCAATTACTCATAATGGAGCCCAAGCTCAAGATAAGAAACTTATAAGAAATTCTCCTAACCTCTCTCAATTTCTCTCCCTTGCCTTTTACTCAACTTCCTTGCATAAGCTCTACTCTTGCACAAGCTCTCTTCCCTTAAGACCTCTCTCTCTTGCCCTCTATAGGGATGTTTGGCCTTTAGAGTTTGTACTTTGGCCCTTGGCACTATGGCACTAACAATGGTGAATTACATCAGTATTTATAAGCAACCGAAAGGTAGAAATCTTAGAAACCTTTTCTCAACTCAACTTGATGTTCTCCAATTATTTTCCAAGTCTTCTCACCTTTTCCTTGGCTGTTTCCATCTTGCTTTGGTTGTTTTCATCTTGCTTTGACTATTTCATAAATTGGATTGGGCATTTATGGAAGTTTTCCCATGCGTCTAGGTCATCTCTAGCTTTGCTAGGATGTCTACTATGAAAGCCCTGCTTTTGGGAGAGATGTCTATTATTTTTGGTAGACATCTAATGTTCAAGGAAGACATCTTTGGGAAGACGTCTCTTCTGAAGGTGCCAAAAATAAAAGTGCTCATTTGATGTTGGGAGCCTCTAGATGCCTCTCAACAAGTTTCCATAGATCTTGGAACCTCATAAACTCTTCAAAATGAACCAAAAACACCTTCAAACATGCCAAAACATCCAAGAATCATTCCCAAAAAAATCAACACAAAAAGACACATAGTATGTTGTGTAGAAGAAGGGGATCAGAAGAGTTGTCCCTACACTAGCTCTCCCATGCTTAAAAATGTTATGCTTAATGACCTTTCATAAGTTGGAAGGCACCATGCCCCCATGACTGAAGGCCATAACAATAATCATGACTCCATGCATTACAAACATGAGAATAAATATCATTAGAGGTTTTTGGTTTTGAGCTTCCCTTGCTCATGGGGCTTGTCCTCATGCCCCACTATGATTCCTTCATCTAATCATCTCCTTGGAATGCTTGCCTTGCATCCCCATGATGACTCAAAAACTTGCAACAAATACAAAAAGGATTAGGATTTCTCAATCCAACATCCTTTCTTTGCTTCTTTTTCCTCTTCTTCACCTTCTTCTTCTTGGTATTTGGAAGACTACCACTTAGCTTCCTTTCATCACCACCATGTAAATTTCCTTCATGATGCACTTCCATTTTACAACAAAGACAATAAAATCCATCAACACACTTCACAAATTTATCATTGCTATAATCAATAGAAAACATCTCAAAATTCTAGAAAATCATGTCATTATCAGTGTCTTGACTTATATCAATAATGACCTTCTCAAAATGACTATTCCAATAGCCATCATCATGAAATAAATTACCATTACTAGTATTCCTCTCATTGACAATGGCATCAAAAGTCACAACATGACTTTCAATCCCATCACAATCACCACAAGGATCATGATGCTCATCATTACCATTAAACAAACCACTACTAAGCTGAAGTGAAAAACTAGCATCCATCACACTAGCTTCAACATGAGAGACATTACTACCATCAACAAGGTCAAGTTCACTATTACTTACCTTTCAATAGCTTCTCCCATCCATCTTTAGTTCAACTTGATCTTCAATATGCGGCTGCCCAATCTAATCAAAGCTTCAAGGTTCAAGGTTCCAAATAGGAGTTTCCAATTCCAATGGATTCTCCTCTTTAAAGGAATCATCAATAAGCTCTTCATCCCACTTTGGAGGTACTAAATCAAAAGGTGAACTCTCCTTCATGGCTTTAACATTAGATGCATAAAAAACATCATCAAAGTAGTCATTCTTCCACATACCTTGGTTAGAAGACTCACCTTTCCCTATGAGATAGTCTCAACTTGACTTAGAATCTCCATTCCCTTACCACAAGGTGTAGAACAATTGCAAAAAGAATGAGTATCATACCTTCTAGTGCTACCCTTGATCCTCCTTGAAGAAGTTCCTTGATTTTTTCCATTCTCTTGGTTTTGATCCTTCACCTCCCATGACTCACAAGGTAGGAAATCTTCTTGATCAGTAGCATACAACATTTTGGACTTTGAAGATCTATTGGTCCCTTTTACGAAGCTCATGGTTCCCCCTTGAAATCCTTGAGTGTTGAGCACTCCTTTGCTCAATAAGAGATACTTAAGAAATCCTTTTCTCATTGATCTCTACTTCATCAAACCCTTCATCTTCCTTTTCTTCTTAATGGCCAGAATATATTCTATTAATTCTCAAAATATTTTCCATGTTAGTCTTGAAATTCTCCATATTCCTTTCTAAAGTTTCTTCAAAATCATAGTGCTTGTGGACCTTTACTTTGGGAAGAACTTCTTGTATTTTAGCCACAAAAGCTTTGAAGGAGTCCTTAAACTCTTGAAGCTCTTGTCTAAGCTCTTGATATGTCTTCTTCTTTGAAGTCATATCTATCTTCAACTCTTATGGATGTGTGGATTCTTCTAAACCTTCACTTTGATACCAATCTGGTGTAGGGGTGTTGCACCGTGATAGACCATAATAGGATCTAATCCACAACTTCCAAGCAAATCTACCTTAGAAAATAAGAATAACACAATAAAATAGAGAGAATCTCCTTTATATTAAGATAATTCTTAAAATACATAGAAAATACATCAAAGATGAGGAGCCAAGCTCAACTCACAACTTTTCCAAGGATCTTAGAAGACACACTTATCTTGCCTTAATCCTCAATTGCTCACAATGGAGCCCAAACTCAAGATAAGACACTTATAAGAAATTCTCCTAACCTCTCTCAAGTGCTCTTCCTTTTCTTTCACTTAAATTCCTTGCATAAGCTATTTTCCCTCAAGAGCTCTCTCTCTTATCCTCTATTGGAATATTTGGCCTTCAGTGTTTACACTTTGGTCCTTGGCATTGTGGCACTAACAATGGTGAATTACATCAATATTTATAAGCAAATAGAGGGTAAAAATCCTAGAAACCTTTCCTCAACTCATCTTGATGTTCCCCAGATGTTTTCCAAGTCTTCTCATCCTCTTCCCAGCTGTTTTCATCTTACTTTGGCTATTTACATCTTTCTTTGACTATTTTCCAAATTGGAACAGCCATTTTTGAAAATTTCCCCATGTGTCTAGGTCATCTCTAGCTTTTTTGGGACATCTACTATGAAAACTCTACTTTTTGAGAGACGTCTACTATTTTGGTAGATGTCTACTCTTCAAGGGAGACAGCTTTGGGGAGACTTCTCTTTTGAAGGTGCCAAAAATAAAAGTGCTCATTTTGATGCCATAAGCCTCCAGATGCCTTCCAACAAGTCCCCATAGATCATAGAACCTCCTAAACTCATCAAAATGAGCCAAAACACCTTCAAACATGCTAAAACATCCAAGAGTCATCCCAAACAAAATCAACATAAAAAGACACATAGTATGTACGGTAGAACAAGGGGATTAGAAGAGGTGTCCCTACACCAATTAGCCACTGTAAAACTATCTAGCTAGTATAGTCTCCCACTTCCTTCTCTATATCTTGTGGCTATGATGGATTTTTCTAGAAAAACTCTATATTTCTTGTTTTCAAATAATACAAAAAAGTGAAAATCATTAAAATCAGCCATATATAATAAGTTTTTGGTGAGCTTAGGCACATGATATACCTTGGTGATGAGACGCGACCTGCATGTGCCGT
>MNCI01020850.1:364185-385432 GCA_015680685.1 Gnetum montanum | reverse complement strand
TGTGTGTGTGTGTGTGTCATCCATCATGTAAGTTCACCACCCAATAAGTGTTTGGGCCGATGGGATGAACTGTTTTTCATTGATTGATCATGTTGGGTCTTTACCTTTAAGTTACATTGTTGATACTAAAGTATGTTCTTTTGATATGGCAGGCAATGAGATCACTTCATCCATCCATCCATCAAGTCTTTGGTTTCCCTTGGCTTGGAAATGTACAGTTCCCTTTTAATAAGAACTTCAATGAACAGGTGACTGGGCATTTCTCAAACTAAGGAAGGACTCAAAGATTGCAAAGGGTGTGACTTCAAGGGAACTTGATGTTTTTGTGTTGGTCATTCACTTGGGTGCTTGGATGTTTTCTTCTTGGGTTTTCTTGCTGTTTCGATGTTACCCAATAATCGGAAGCTGAGACAATAAAAATAAGAAGTCTTTGCATGGTGTGGTCCCCACGCATAAAAACACAAAACACAAAAAACACAAAAAAAAAGAGAAAAAAAAAAGAGAAAAAAAGAAAAAAAGTAAAAGTGAGGATTCAAAGCACATCCCTTAGACAGAATAAAATTTGGGCTGCCCGCACTGGTTATGGAACCAAAGTGTTCCCTCTAACTAAGGCCCTTCTCGCTTCCCGTTCTCTCCTTTGTTTCGTCGGAATGGTGGTAGCTCTTCGAAGATGCATCCTCGTTATCCAAGTGGATGGTTTGACCAAATACATTGATGCGAAGTCATTGGAAGTGGTTGGTTTGAGGCCTGAGTTGGAATGAGCTTCGCCAAGTTACATTAATCATGAAACACACAAGGGGCTACACACCACCTTGTTCTTGGGATTCCATTCCATTCCTCTTTCTTCCCATCCTTCTCTCCATTGTTCACCTCATTGCCGGTTGTATCATTGTATATACTTTGGTTGATGCTTTGTTTTCTTTTTGGTAAATTCTTACGGTTAAGACTTTAACTCTTGTTCCAAAGGACATTCCCAGAGCCCACGGACTCTTTGAATGTGGGATTGTCAGGGCATTAAGGGCATGAGCCTGCTTTGGGGAGGACCCACTGACATTCCTATTTGGAACATTAGTTAACTTCTTTTCCTTAACATTTTTGCAATTAATTAACATTTTTGTTCATTTCCATCATGACATCCACTTCACCGATATCATAGTTGTCCCTTTTTACCTATCCTTCATACTCCTTTTCTTTCTCCATTCTAACGCTACCGGCGGTTCGCGATTAGTCATGGGGGTACGGGGCCTGATTTTTTGATTTTTATCCTAAGCCCTGGATTTTTTCGTTTTTCTTCCTAACCCCTACACCTTCGGTAGCCATTATCCACATTTTCCCGGATCCATATTAGTCATACCACAACTTAGCCAAGGAACTTACACCGAAGCAAGGTATGATTTACTTAATGATTCAATTACCCTTGCTAATATATAATTGTGTTGTGGGTGTAGATGGCCATCATACAGTAATGGAATGGATCTGGAGCAAACACTAGGAGTGGAGCAGCATTGAAGCCGCTATGCAAGGAGCAAAATTGATAATGCGCTTACAGATGGACAACAGAAGGCGCAATCTAGGCGTTGGCAGGAACAAGACTCTTCTCTCTTCTTATCTTCTATTCTCTCTCCTCTTTTCTCTCAGCTGCCAAATGTGGCCTGATGTCATTGTAATAAGGTGTTCACCCCTGTTGTCATGAACACCAGTTTTGTCAAGTCTTGTAATAAAGACCATTCACATGTCACCCCATTATTTCCATTTCCCCTAATAATCCCTTACCTACCTGATATCATTGTAAGGAACTCGAGGACGAGTTTTCATTTAGTCATGGGGGTATGATGAGACGCGACCTGCATGTGCCGCGATATCACGTACGCGATATCGCGGTCCGCCGCCATATCTATAAATAAGAGGCAGCACTCCCTTCATTTCCCAATCCTAGCTAGAAGTAGCGCAGCTCTGGCAGATTGATCACTCCAGAGTTAGAATTTTTCCCATGTGCCCGCAGTAAGAGTCCTAGAGTGAACGACTCTTTATTCGAGCAGCTTCTAACTTGAATCCAAGTTGTGTACGGCAATAAAGATGAACTTGATTGGATAAACCTTGCAGTACATGGTTTTATTATTGTTTATTTACTACTTTCCTAGTGTGCACAAGTACGACTTGATTACGAGCGTCTACGGACGTGTACGGCTAGTCAAGGAATCGGCTGCTTGTCGCAACGCATGAGTACGACTTGATTACGAGCATTGGCTGCTTGGTAACCCAGTAGTGTATTCCAGGATTCTGCACTTGGTAATCCCAGTGGTAGTCCAATGTGTATAGCTAGTCAAGGAATCGGCTACTCATTGCTAGGCTAGAACGTGTGATAAGTACGACTTAGTTACGAGCACCCACGGGTGTGTACAGCTAGCTAAGGAATCGGCTGCTTATCACACTTAGGCTAAATAGGTGCCTCAGTACGACCACTTCGAGCACTTGCGTTACGTGTGGTCATCCCAATAACGATTAGCGTTTGGTAAGCCACAGTTGCATAGTTTAGGGTGTGTCCGGTAAGTGGGAACGGATGCTGACGCTAGTTAATTTAGACTTAGGACATTAGTTAGAGTTAGCTTAGTTTCTCAACCCTTTCCTCTGATAGCATAGAAGATAAACCGAAAAATACCAAAAAAATCACATACCTCAGACTTGCTTAACTATACACCGTGATACTTACAAGCAACCCTGGGAAGACAACGAACGATTAACCCCAAGTGTTTCTTGTGGTGTTAAGGCATTTAGTCTGCGGAGTTCAACCAGATCGCGCGTGCACACTCATATTCGTATGGTTGAGTGTAGGGGTACCTCGCCACTCATCACTTGGTAAGTATAATTATTCTACCATTACAAAACAACTTGACTTTATCATAACCCTTAACAATACATGTTTAATCATTCCCAAGAAAATAGAAGCAGACATAACTTCATGGTATTCAAAAAATCATTCTCTTCTTGGTGTAAATATATATGAAGTACCTAAATTAATATACTAGTGATTACAATTAGAGTTACCTATAGTTATGACTATATACAAGTCTAGTATTTCTACATTAGCATCTTTCTTAGAAGAATCAGATCCAGCATCTTTCTCTTTTTTCTTCAAAAATTTGCAATCATTTCTCAAGTGGCCATAATTTCCATAGTGTCAAAATTTTGATATTCTCTTGGGAGATTCATCAATAGCTTTCTTGAATTTAGAATTATTTTTACTGAAGGATTTACTCAATTGCTTTTTTCTTGATCTTTTATTTACTAATGCTTCAGTAGGTGTAGGCTTAGAGCACTTTCTTCAAAGTTCCATAGTTATTAGCTATCCTACAACCTCATCAAATTTTAAAGAGGTAATTGTACTAGTAATTTTTTGAACAATATTTTCCCATGAATTAGAAATTGATTGTAACAAGGTAATACATTGAGCTTCTTCTTCCATCTTACTAATAATTAACTGTAATTGTCTAATAATAGTATTGAAAGTAGTAAGATGAGATGCAATAGTATTATGTTTAGATATATTTAACAACAATAATTATCTTTTAAGATGTAATTTATTTGAGTAAGAACTAGATTGATATATCTTACCTATATCATCTCATAATCCCATTGTAGTCTTTTCATCTTGAAAATTTATAAGCACAAGATTAGAAATACCTTTATGAATTATTCCCAAATCTAGACAATCTAATTGATTTTAGTCTTCAACTTTCATGCTCTTTGGTTCAATTTTAGTGATGCATACATCTTGTTTCTATTCAACTAGAAAATCTTCCATCCTCAGCTTCTAAAGATTGTAGTTACTACCATTGAACTTTTCTATTTCTTCAATGCACTTAGCACCACTCGCTATCTTAATGCACTTAATGATATAAGAGCCTTAAGAATTAAATGAACCTTGCTCTGATACCAATTTATAAATTTACACCTTGATTAAGTAAGATAATAAAGCAATGGCAAGTGATAGGAATAGACATTCTGTTGGCACATTTTGGCCATTTTATGGAACAGTAACATTCAGGGCTTTGAGTTTGGTAAGTTACAAGAATTATCAAAGTTATATTCAAGGGCTGAGGGCATGTTAAAGCTTTGTGGATCTGGTAGCATTTGTCTAATGGACAGTTGTGCTTGGGTTGGATGCATGCTGGTAATTCTCTGCCATTTTCTGAAACTTTTCTGGAATTTTTTCTGAAACTTCAATGAATAGTGTTCGCGCGTTGAATAGTGTTCANTAATTCTCTGCCATTTTCTGAAACTTTTCTGGAATTTTTTCTGAAACTTCGATGAATAGTGTTCGCGCGATGAATAGTGTTTGAGCGTAAGATGAATAGTGTTTTACGCAGTGAATAGTGATTACGCAACTTACGCTCTGCAACGTAAGATGAATAGTGTTTTACGTAGTGAATAGTGATTACGCAGCTTACGCTTTGCAACGTAAGATGAATAGTGTTTGAGCGTAACCAGCCGAAAACACCTCATTTAATGCCCGAATCTTGATTTTCTGAAGGCTGGGAACCGCTGGGGACCTTGGCAAAAGTCATGGGAGGTCCTTGTGCTTGATTTTAGCTTGTTTTGACTTAGTTTCAGGGCCCCGGATATTGGTGACGCTAATCCTTACGCTGAGTAGCGTAAACACAACGCGAGCACATTGTACTTAGCCAAAATTCCACTTTTTGACCTTAAAATGGATGATTCTTGATACCAAGACTTGCCGCCGTGATTTGTGGGCACCCGGGGAACCTTGCTTGCTCCATGGTGGGCTGCTTGAAGCCATTTCAGAGGCTCTGAAGTTGTTTGGAAGTGTTGCCAAAATTTTTATGGTGTTTCAGGCCCTAATTTGCTGAAAATCGTGGCCCTAATTTGCAGAAAAATGTGGCCCTAATTTGCTGAAAAACGTGGCCCTAATTTGCTCTGAAATTTGCAGAAAATCGCGGCCCTAATTTGCTCTGAAATTTGCAAAAAACCGCGGCCTTGTTCACAGATTCTGTTTGGGGGTTCTTGGGAATTCGTGGGTCTGTTTCCGCAGGGTTAATTCAGGAAACGGCTCCCACAAAACACCCAGGCAGCGGGTGCACGGAGGCAACTTAGAACAATAACGGCAGCACCAACGCAAACGCAGGATGCATAAAGAAAAACCCAAACCGAAATCTACGTTTTTTGGGTTCAATCCCACGCATCCACAAATGCACTGCAGGAAACAAAATAATAAAACAGCAGAGCAGCAGCGGAAACAGCAGAGCAGCCATAACGGACGCGGAAGGTGTGGTCAAGCTTTTCCACACTCGCGCTTGGAGGCATTTCAGGAGAGACGTGAAAAGCTAAACCATGAGATTGCCGTGGTATTTCCAGAGCATGGTCAAACAAAGATGCCGCATATCACAAAGAGTTTAATATTGTTAACAGTTTTTTTTGAACAATTATAAAGATCGTACGTGGTCCATAGATATATATTTAATTTTGTCAAGTTAGGGGGCAATAGATATATATTTATTATGATCACTATCTTTATTACTATGATTTGAAGAAAATATTTTATTATTTCAAAAGGAAAGAGAAGTTATAGGGCAGTTATTCAATGTTATATGTATAGAACAAGTGTCCTCTGCAATTTTTAAATATCATGGTGGTGATAACTTCCCCTTGGTGGTTACAACTAAATTTTAATTTCCCATGATACTTATAACCACCAAGGCCACTTATCAATTATAGCCTTTTTGTCTCCAAAATGGCCACATGTCAATTAAAAAGGCCACTTGTCACTTGCATGGGACACTTGTCACCTACAACCTGTTTATCTCCATGAAGACACTTGGCAACTGAATGAAGACACTTGGCAACTACATGAAGACACTTGGCAACTACATGGGACATGTGTCAGATGCAGCATTTTTATCTCTTTTGTGGTTGAAACCACCCAAAGTTGTTGTAACTTACCTAACTTGTTGGGCAAGTAACCTCCTAACTTGTTGGCCAAGTAATCTCCTAATTGGTTGGCCAAGTTACTTGGGAGAGAAGTTAGGTGAGATATTTTTAAGATATTTTTGAAAATGTAACTTCCCTACCTACCTTGGAATCCTATAAATAGGCTTCAAGGGTCAAGGAGGAAGGATCATCATACATCAAGGAGCATCATCATCACACTTGGAAGATTTGTAAAGAAGATTGTTTGCAAGATGGCTTGCTAGAATAAAGATTTCAGCCTCTTTGTCATGGTCCTGTGAGTTATGCATTTCATTTTTGTTTTGTTTTAATTGCTTAGCTAGTGGTTTAGGTAGTATCATTCTTGGCAAGTAATTTTGGGATTTTTAGATTGCTCTTATTGTTCTTGTTGCCCAATAGGAATTTCTGTTAAAATTTTGCCATAGAAGCGCTTGTGTTCAAAAAGCCTTGAGAGCATTTTAGTAGTAAATTTCGTTATTGTGCAACGTTTGGGAACTGCTATTGGATTGTTGGAAGAGAGCCTCTGTTTGTAGTCACGCCGTGGAACAATTTGGTAGTCGAGAGGGTTCAGAAAATCTTTGGTATTTTGATGGGACCAGAATAGCTTCTTTTTATCTTTAGAGTGATTTTCCGTGTTATTTCAATCAGAAATTGTCAAGTCTTTTAAAGGTTCTGTTTAAATGCAATCGTTGACATCTACTGTCTAGCCAAAATGGAGTCTCGTACATGGTAGTTTACGCAGCAATTTTTGGTAGTACAGTAGGATTGTCTTGAAGATATTGCTTGTTTGAGTCTTGGAAGTTTGAACAATTCATAGATATTGAATTTGGAATAGCTTTATTGCGAAGTGTTTACTCGTGTCATTTTACCTTGTTTAAATATTTGAGGTCCACACAAATCTGCTTTCTTTTCTTTCTGTCTATTTCCTTTGAATCTTGCTCTATTTCTAGTTTTCTTGTGGAACTATATATCTCTCTCTGGGGAAAATTAGGAGTAGATTTGCGGAGTTGTGCTCAAATGTTTATGCAAAATTTTACTTGTTACAAGCAGGTATTATAGGGACCGCATAGACTAGGTAGTTTGAACAAAATAGGAAACTCTCAATAACTCACAGTACTTGATAAAGTTGGCTGAATCTCTTAAAGTAAGTCATTTGTATTTCACACACACGCAATCGTTACATTGCACACAACCGCATGCCGCAACAGCACACACACATACTCACATTAACTACTGAGTTATTTGGAGGTATCTGAGCCTTGGTGTTGCCAGAGACCAGCAGGCACCTAAATCCTATTCGAGGACACTCGTTGGCGGTCGCGTCCCAAACGGTCGCCAACACATTCAATTATGAAATCAAAAGGAATGCATCAAGAACTTAAGAAATTATCCTGGGAAAAGCATACAAAAACCTCAGCTCCTAGCAAGCCTTAGAAATCCAAGTCTTCTTTTCCTTGAGACTTACAACAAGCTTGGATCAAATTTTCACAAGAGGAAGAGATTGCAACTTGAATTATGCCTCACATATCCGTTGATTTGGTGAAGATGTGTTGTCATAAAACCACAAAAGCATCCACTTATATAGTGGTCACAATGTCATGCTTTGGGTAAAAGTCAAACTATGAAGTTATAATCCATAATTAATCATGGCCAAATTGGGTGTGAGAAGTTACATATTCTTTTGACATATTATGTACATTGGCTTTTGTTATTTTCAGCCAACATGCTAAGAATAAATTGCCAACATGACAAGCATTACAACATGAAGATGTTTTAAACTTAAAATTAATAACACACCTAACAAAGAAGAAGAAGAATGGTTTTAAGTCATGCTCCACTAGTGATTTATTGTAGAACATACTTATAGATTTTGAACTCTGTGGAATAATCATATGATGTCTTATGAGTGATTTAAGATTTGTAAATGATTAAGTATGTCTTGTGTGATATGTATATGAGAATATGCCATGTGATTATGACTTGTTATGTATGTGCTAGGGATTCATGAATCCTAGAAAGTTTACATGTATAATGCATATTGGAAGTGGGAGCATGAATAGAAGTACATTAGATTCATTGTGGGTAGTTTTAATTTAACTTAAATTAAAATAAATATAAAATTGAGAAAAAATAAAAAAATAATCATGGAGATTAGATGTGACTCATATCTTTCATGAACAATCTTCTTTTTAAACAACACATTTAAAAATTATACATTAAATGTCTTATTATATTTTAATTTATGTACCCACATGTGAATATATTCCTAGTATTTTCAAATCCCTATGCACCACATATGTTTTTGAATCATGAATCCATGCTTCCAAGAATCAAATTCATTTGATGCATAACTTGTTATGCTCAACTTTGTTATGCATATGTTGAGAGCTATGCTTGAAGTCTTGTAATGTGTTTGATACATTGTGAATGATTGTACCCTCATAAACAATCATTTGCTAATTGGTCTATTGTCACACCTCTTAAATTAGACTAGATAAGAAGTGTTAAAGATAAGATTAGGAGAAATATGGAAGGAAGGATAATGTAATGTCCTAGGGTTTTCTAATAAAGTTTAGCTTAAGTACGTATAGGCTCTAATGGGAAAAAATTATGAAACATAATAGCCTATGGAGTACAATAGAAGAGATTACGCACACAAATATTTAAATGCACTTTGTAGATGATTCTTTTTTATGATCAATAATCCTCTAGAACATATCAATAACCTATTAGCTAGAGTGGAAGATTATTGCATGTTATTTGGCTCTTGGATCAATTGGCAAAAATATGCTATTTATTATAATGATAATATTGATGAGTGGATTACTCTCAAGCCTTGTAAACCCTTGAAAAAAAAATATTCTATCTTCAAAATTTTAGAAATATATGTTTTCTCTGAGCCTAATCTTACTATTTTTTGGAATTGTGTGGTTGATAAAATGGAAAAAAAGCTTGATAAATGGAAAGAAATATAGCTCACTTGTGTTGGAAAAGTTTTAGTTATTAAGAAAATGCTTCAATTAACTCATGTTTACTACTCTAGTTGTTGGGTTCCTTTTAAAACTTTTTATGAGAGAATTGATCATATTATTCGTCAGTTTATTTACTTTGCTAAGCAACATAGAAAAGGTTTTTCTAAAGTTGCTTTGGATATTTGCACTAGTAGCAAGAAAGATGGAAGACTTAGGCTTATTGATTGTTATGACTAGGGCATTTCTCTTACAGTACAATGGATTACAAAGTGCATTAATGAAGATGATTTTTGGATGCTCCTTTAAAAAAACAAACTTATGCAAGAAAATCCTACAAATGATAACAACTAGTCTTCTAATAACTTTCTTCACTATCTTCTTTTTCCTTAAGCCATTTGTATTCTTAATTCTCCAATTCTTAAACAAATTTGGAAGATATGGTGCAATATTTATAAATATTATAATTATATAATATTATAGTTTTAGAAGATATGCTTAAGAAAATTAGCCTATGGTGGCTTCTTTTTACTAAAGGAGCTTGGGTTACTAATGCATCTAGATTGTGTACCACATCGAGTAGATTTGGTATCACTATAATTTCTTATCTACATATGCGTGATAGATGGATTACTTAGAATAAATACTATAGCCTCTATGGTTTTAATAGTAAAAGGAAAATAAATTTTGAAAAATTAATTTCTAATTTTTATAATTTATTTAAAGTTGACAAAAATTTGCATCAAGCTTTTCTAGATATTTTTTGAATGGATGGTAGATATGTTTTTCATTTTAATTCAAAATTTTTTTATGAGATTATTAAAAATAATGATTTTATTTATAATAAATTCAATAAGGTCTACAAAATGAAATTATCATTCAATTTTTGGATAAGGAAAATGAAAGATATTTAGAGAGCTCCTACATTTCCTAAAATTCATATTATTTTATGATTTCTTATTCATCAAAGTCTTAAACATGAGAAATATGTTTCCTCAAATTCCTCTTTGTAGAAGTCAAGATTCATTTTCTCATATTTTTTGAAGTGTCCCACTGCTTAGCATGCTTGGAAATGGATATCCTGAATTTATAATAACTTTCAACCAAACATTAATGAAGTCATTCTTGGAAATCAATATGCTTTATCCACTTCGTTTCTTTGCACTTGGAATTATCTTAAACCACTTGTTCTCTACTCTATTTGGAAGCTTGGATGTGATTATTTTCTAGTAGCAAGAGGATAACTATGACCTCTTTCTAGTGTCAAATACTAGATTCTCAAAGATATCACTTTTCAACTCCATCTTTCAAGAAAAAAGTTACAAGTAAAAGATGAACAATTATTTTTTTTTTTTACACTATTAATTTCTTTTTGTTTTGGAGTCTCAAGGATGAAAATTTTCAAGTTTTGTTGCTATTTGTCTTGATATGTTCTTTTTTCTTTAGAGAGAGTTTTCTCCTTCTCTTTACAAGAAACACTTTAATAAGAAGTGAAAATCTTTGAGAGCGCTTCTAAATAAGGGCAAGGCCTAATCCTTTTCCTACCTAAAAAGTATGTTTTCTTAGAAATGGTTGGAAGGATAAAAACCTAAAAAGGCATTTCAAAAACTGGTGGGCTTTTTCTTTAGGTTCTTTCTTCAATGATTTGATATATTCTAAATTTTTAAATAATATTATTTATTTTTTTGAGGTTTGACACCATGCCCACCCCACGCCTCCATCCACAAAAATTTTCCTACATTTTAACTCTATTTTTTATTAACAAATCTAGACTGCTTGGAATTTAAAAATCATATAATATAAAGAAAAAATATTAAAAGATTATTTAACAAGAAATTAGAAAAATAGGTACAATTAGTTTTGATAGCTTTAAAATATTTATTAAAAATATTCCTAAAATAAACCTCACAAATTTAAACATTTAATAGATCACAAGTCCAATATAATAATTGTCCAAGTTACAATTCAAATACTAAATTCAGCATAACTTATCATCATATGCTTTAAGCTTTTCTTAACATAAATCTCAAATTGGAATAAAATAAAAGCCTAAACTACACTTCATTATCATTCTTAGATCCACTAGCTTCATCATTATATATAATTATATAAAAAAGGGATCAATACAAATGTGATTAAGTAGGATTAACATTACAAGTATTTTCTATGTGGTCTATTAACATGTGTAGTGGAACTAGGGTGCATGAAGTAAGGTACAAGCTCTATATAAAATGTTTAGCAAAATAAAAAGACATCAACTATAATACAATTATTCATGAGGATGTAATAAATTTATTAATAAAATGGCTATCACCACCACCACTTGACAAACATGTAGATTTAGCACCCCTCACTTGATTCATCAATTTGTAACATGTGCCAAAGTTATCAGTTATAAGTTCATCATCATAATGATCAAATAACAAAATAATCAACTAAACATGCCTATAGGTTTTTGATTAATATTCTTATTATTATGCTAGTGCTAGCAAAGAGACCACATCAAATAATCACTTTAGAACTATTATTGATCTTCTAGATGCAAAAAGAACCCAAGAATGGATTAGTTTCTTTCCTTATTCTAGGTACCATCCTTGATAAGGGCCAACAAAACTAGTGGGAATTACATCAATTGTGTAACTAGGGTTACCCTACAAACTAATAGGTGAATTCTCCTTAGTGCTAAATCTAATCTCAATCAAAATTAATTAATAAATAGTCCACACATCTACCCATATTAATATCATATTTACACTAAGAAAATGATTATAATCCTAAGATGGTTCTAGGAATTCTCATTCTCTCAAATTTTCTCCAAGTCATTTTGCAATTCTTTTCATCATTTCATTTATCCAAAAATTATACTTTATAACCAATTTTAGATTATTTTTAAAATGCAATGAAATTCTAAGAAATGTAATAATTTTTTGTAGCACCCTGCTAATTAGGCTTAGGCTAGGAAGGCATTACTTATATAAAAATTTAAATTGTGGAAAAATAAAATGTTGCTTAATAAAATTGTGGATGCCAATAAAATTAAATAGATAAAGAAATAAGCATCAATGATAAAGTAGGCACATAGGGATAAGCAAATGCATACCAAAATCTAAAACATTATAAAAATGTTGACAATAGTCCCATGCGTACCAAATCTAACTTTTTCACTACCAAAAATAGGATGAAACCTATTACTCAAATGATGAGAAGCGAGGTACCCCTATGCTCAACCATACGAATATGAGCATTTCACACACGATCCAGTTGAATTTCAAGGACTAAGTCCTTATGCACCCTTGTGGAACAAGGACAAGTTGGTTGATCATTGTCTTCCCAAGCTTACCTATATGTCACAATTGTATGGTTAAGTAAGCTTGAGGCATATGATTTTTATAGCTTTTATGTTTTTATGTCTTGCACTAGTAGGGAAGGAGAGAGGTAACTAAGTGACTAATTTAACTTAACTACTCATTAACTAATTTCTAACTAATCCTAACACCAACATCCGTTCCCACTTGCCGTACACATCCTGAACCAGTGCAACACTACTGGGATTACCAAACGCTAATCGTTACTAGATTACCAAGCGTTACACGCATGCTTGAAGTGGTCATGCTTGTCTAATTTAACGATTTTCTTAATTGATCAAAATGAATTGCTGTGCTAATAACAGAAATGTAAAGTGCATAAAATAAAAGAGATGCATAAGAAAATAAAATAAAAGAGATGCATAAGAAAACAAATCTCAAGTGCTATAAGGATGAATCAAAGAGCTCGTCTTTATTGTCATACACAAGGTGTGCTTAGGTACACAATGCTCGAATAAAGATCCATCCACACTTAGACCTCCTGCTACAAGCCCTTGGAAAATACTCTAACTTTCAAACAGGCCACAAGAGTTTCACTACTTGACTGCTAAAAGACTTCTTTTCAATTGTGTGCCTTGGCACTATATTTATAGGCTTGGGAGCAACTACTCTAATAATTAGAGAAACTGCTCTAATAATTAGAATAATTGCTAAAGTAACCACTAGAGTAACCACTCTAATAATTAGAATAACTACTAGAGTGACCACTCTAATAATTAGAATAACTGCTAAAGTAATTGCTCTCATCATGCCCCCACGACTGAATGAAAACTCATCGTTGAGTTCCTTATAAAATATTACGAAGGTATGGGATTATTGACTAATTAACAACTAACTGTGAAATGGGATGATAGACTTAACGTGTCCAATTAACGAATCAATAAGCATATTACAACATTAGTGTTCATGACCTTTATGGTGAACACTCGTACATAAATGACATACAAGCCTTTATTTAGTAGTTTGAAGAGAAAAAGAGAGAGAGAAAGAAGATGGAACATGTTGCCGCCAATGCCGAGATTGCACCTTCCGTTGTTTATCCATAGCCATACCACCAAACTTGATCCTTTTGTAAAAGCTCTAGTTCTGATCCATCTTGAGTGCTTCCTCCAAGCCTAGTCCATTATTTGTATGTTCACCATTTGCACACACAACATAGTCACAAATGAGCAAGGATAGATAATCCACAATGTAATTGATACCTTGCCTCGATATGCAGCGCATTGGCTGAGTTGTGGTTATGGCATAAACTGGTTCAGAGATTTATCACTGGCAACTACCCAAGGTGTAGGAGTTAGGTAATTAGTAAAATGAAAAAAATTAAAAAATTTGTGTGAGGATCCCCACGACTAAGAGCGAACCTCTGGTACCTATAAGATGGAAAAACATGAGGAACAAGAAAGATGAAAAATAATGGCAACACCAATAAAATGGATGCCATGGATGGGGATGAAACAAGAAATGATTGATTCCAGAAAATGTTTAAGGAAAAGAAGTTAACAATTGCACCAAAAAAAGGAATGCCAGTGGGTCCTCCCCAAAGCAAGCTCATGCCTTTTATGCCTTGACAAACCCACAAACCAAAGAGTCTGTAGGCTTTAGGAATGTTATTTGGAAGCAAGAGTTAAAAACTTACCCACAAGAATTCATCAAAGAAAAACAATGCATCAACCTAGAAATGGACTAATGATAGAATCGAAAATGAGGTGGAAAAATGGGAAGAAAGATGGAGAGGAGAGAATGGAATGGAATCCCAAGAACAAGGTTGTGTAAAGTCTCTTGTGTATTTTATGGTTAATGTGACTGAGTAGAACTCATCCAAAATCCAGACTTAAAAAAACCACATACAATGACCTCACATCAACACACTTGACTAATCCATCCACATAAAGAAACAAGAATGCTTCTACAAAGATTCATCACCATTTCGAGGAGAGAAAGATGGAGAAGCAGGAAGCGAGAAAGGGCCTTAGTTAGAGGAAACCTTCAGGCATGGGTTACATGTCTTTCCAGTTCCATAACCAGTGCTTGTAGCCCATATTGATTTATTATGTCTAAGGGGTGTGCTTTGAATTCTCACACATTTTTTTTATGTTTATGCAAGAGAACCACACCATGAAAAGACTTATTTTTATTCACTCAGCTTCCTGATATTTGAACAATGTTAGAATGGTGAGAAAAAAAAAAGAAAAAGTATCCAAGCACCCAAGAGAATGGCTAGCACCAATGCATCAAATCCCCTTGAAGTCATACCCTTTTCATCCTTTGAGTCTTTCCTTGGTTTGAAAAATACCCAGCCACCAATTCATTAACAAGTTTACTTAGAAAAAGGGGAATATACAGTTCCAAGCCAAAGGAGACCATAGAGTTGTATGGATGATTGGACGGCGTGGACTCATTGCCTATTTTACCAAAAGAACCATACCTTAATATCAGCATCATAATTCAAAGGTAAAAATCAAACATTAGCAATTAATATGATATAATTCAATCCACCATCATGAGCACTTATTAGATGACGAATAAAAGTAAATCAAGCAAACAAAGAAATAGTAAAAACATGAATGATGATGTAAAACAAAAATAAGAAAAGTTGAAAGAATGTGTAAAATAAAAAATGTGTAAAACAAAAATTCAAAAAGAACTGAGGGCCTAGAATGGTTAGCATAGGTGGCCATCTCTCCCACGACTAAGTTGGAAGGAGGAGATCTGAAATAGTAAGCAAGGTTGTTCATCAAGAGAGGTAGCATGTGTACTAGCTATCCTAAGCTCTTGGATAGGTTTGGTTTGTTGCATGTTGACCAAAATTTTCATATCTAGGCTCTCAGGTTTGTATATTGTCATGGCCCCTGAAGGAAAAGTTGCATAAATAATATAAGGTCCTTCCCACAGTCTTTGAAATTTAGTACGTTGTGGCACATGTGTGGGATTCTAGTAGAGAACCTTATCTCCTGGCTTATATTTAACTTTTCTAATTCTTAGGTCATGATGTTGTTTATTGAAGGCTTTATGCAATTTGTTAGATGATAGGGTAGCTAATCGATTTTCATCTAGCAAGTTAAGGATTACTAACCATTTTTTCTATGCTAGATCAAGCTCAAGGTTGAGGTCACATGTCGTAGATAGTGTACGAAGCTCAGTTTGAATGGGAAGTGTTGGTAATTTATTGTACACTAACTCATAGGGAGAGTAGCCTATAGGGAGTTTCCATGTGGAGTGGTATGCCCAAAGAGCATCATTTAGTTTAGTGCTCCAGTCTCACCTGAACTTGCTAATGGTTCTTGTCAATATCTTCGTAATCTCCTTATTGGTGACTTCTACTTGATCGTTCTCTTGGGGGTGATATGGTATAGTCAATTTATGCTCAACCCCTAAGCATTGCATTAAGTTCCAAAAATTTGCACCTGTAAAGTGTGTACCATTGTCTAAAATAAGTGCATGCAACACACCAAACCTATTCATGATTTATTATTGAACAAATCATGTAGTTGTAGATGATGTACAATCTTTAATAGCAGCTGCTTTGGCCCATTTTGTTAGGTAATCAACGGCAACAATAATATAAGCTTTTCCATTGGACATTGGTGTAATTGGCCCCATAAAATCAATTCCACAAATGTCGAAGGTTTCTAATGATTGAATCCATTGTTGCAGACCCTCCATTCTAGCAGTCATTCCCCCATCACGTTGATAGCGCTCACAAGATTAGATGAAATGATGGGTGTCCTGAAATAATGTAGGCCAATAATATCCTACAAGCAGGATCATGATGGTCATTTGTCTCCTAGCGTAATGACCCCCACAAGGACCCTCATGAGCATCTTGGATAACTTGCAGTTGATCTATATTGAGAACACACCATCAAACCAAGCCATCGGGACACACTTTGTAAAGTTGCCCATTGATCTCCATAAAGTACTTAGCTCGGTGAAGAAACTATTGTTTCTTCTTAAGGTTTAACTCTTGTGGTGTTTGTTGGGTGAGGAGATAGGTAAGAATGCTATTGTACCATTTTGTCTCTATGGGTGATTGATTATTCACTACACCAGCAAAGAGGAATTCATTAGGGAAATGATCAGAAATTGGATACTCATCCTCCTTGTTGTCCCATCACAACCAAGATAAATGATCAGCAACTACATTCTCGGTGCCCTTGCGATCAATCATGATTAAATTAAACCCTTATAAGATTACAAGACATCATATGATACAAGGGCTTACCATTGGCTTATTCATGAGGAACTGAATTGCACTATGATCGATATGTATATATACTTTATATCCCAATACATAGTGTCTAAACTTTTCTAGTGAAAACACTACAGCCATTAATTCTTTCTCTTTGGTAGTGTAGTTAAGTTGTGCACCAGCGATACTTCTACTTGCATATTGGATGTAATAAGGATGCTTCTGGTCATCTAACTATGTAAGTACGGCTTCTAAAGCATAATTGGGTGTGTCAGTCATGATATGGAATGGTTTGGACTAGTCAGGAGCTTGTAGAATGGGTGTTTCTACTAGTTTCTGTTTCAAAGTTTGGAAAGCTAATTCACATTCCTTGGTCCACTTGAAAGGTACGTCCTTTTTCATTAATTTCATCAATGGTTTGGTAACCTTTGAAAATTTCTCAATAAATCTCCTATAGTAGCTAGTATGTCCAAGGAATGACCGAATATCTTTGACAGTTTCTGGTTGATGGGTAATTCCTTAGATAATGTTGATTTTCTTGGGGTCTACCTCTATCCCTGTGTGTAAGATTTTGTGCCCTAGTACTACACCTTCTTGGACCATCAAATGGCTTTTCTACTAGTTAAGCCTCAAATTTGTTTCTACACATCTTTTTAACACTTGCTCCAACAGGTCCAAGGCTTGATCAAAGTTTGCTCCATAAGTGGAGAAGTCATTCATAAAGACCTTCACGCCATTCCCTATCTACTCTTGGAATATGCTTAGACCTAGTCATTGAAATGTTGCAGGGGCATTGCACAAGCCAAATGGCATCTTTTGTATGTGAACATTCCCCAAGGACTGGTAAACATAGTCTTGGCTTGGTTTTCTAAGGCTATTTGTACTTGGTTATATCCGCTATATCCATTCGGAAAACTTTAATAGCAATGCCCTGCGATGGTGTCTAAGACTTGGTCAACAAATGGAAATGGAAAGTGATCTTTGAATGTTACCATATTTAGTAGCCTAAAATCTATGCACAACCTCCATTTGCCTCCCTTTTTAGGCACAATAACTAAGGGGCTAACCCATTTGCTATCAACAATGGAGTATATGAACCCAGCCTTGAGAAGCTGTTCAATTTCTTCCTTAACTACTTACTTCATCTTAGGGTTCAATCGCCTCTACGGTTGTCTTTGAGGCTTCATGGAGGGGTCACTATAAATTCTATGTTGGCATATCCTAGGATCTATTCCAATTAATTTGGGATATGACCAAGCGAAGGCTTCCAACTATTTATTTATTACATTCAACAGTTCTTCTTTTTGTTGAGGAGCAAGTTTAGCATTGATAATTATTGATTTTCCATTTTTAAGGAACATGTATTCCATACCAGTGTGCAATGGTTTCAGCTTGAGGGGCTCCTGCTTAAATTTTTCAAGGATTTCCAACTTCCCCCAGTTGATATTTTCAAGGTTAAGACTTGGAAGTTGGTGGTGGACTTGCTCTAATATGTCTATGCTATCAATGTAAGCACAAGTCAAACCCTCGGTTTGTTCCATGCATTTGAGTGAACTACTTTCTTGATCAGCTGTCAACCAGTAGGTGTATTCCTATCGTGTGGCTACTACATACATGCATCTTTGTATGTTAATCACTTGTGCACACTAATTACATGCAGGCAATGCTAAACTTTGCACAAACCATGACCTCTGCAGGCAATTACACCCTCTATCACTATATGCAATGCACAAAAATTTCTTCTTCTTGATCTTTCTGAATGTATTTTCCTTTGATATTTCTTTTGAAAGATCATGGATTCCTAGGCATGCATCGATGGTGCTTAGCCATGCTCTTCCCATTATGATTAGGAAGTCCCCCTTACCATTTTTTACCTGAATCACTAGGAAGTCAGCTAGGTACGACCACCCAAAAATAGTGGTAACAATGTCTTCCACCAATCCCAATGGGACAGTGATGGACTAGTCAGCCAACTCTAGATGGATGTTGCTCTTTTTGAATGGAGGCAAGTTCCAAGCCTTGTACATTTCTTGAGAAATCAAGTTAAAACCAGAACTTGAATCCAAAAGAGCCTTGCACGATGCATTTCCAATGATATGTAAGTATATCAGAGGACTTCCAGGATCAGAGAATTTCCTGGGAAGGTGGCTAGCTTTGATCCAATCAGTGACAACATGTGTTAGCATGATTGTATGCGTTGAGTGCGGTGATTGGGTGGAAGGGGGCTTTGATGTTTTGATTGATATTGAGGTATCTAAGGAATCAGCCTCTTGTGATTGCAATGGATTGGTTGGACTATTGGTTCTAAAGAAAGGTCTTTTCTTCATGTGGTTGTTGGAACCAATACTAGGTTGAGAGTTAACAGCCCTCGTGGCATTCAATTGCTGCAACTAGGTAGGGATTTCACCTTGCATCGTGGGAGTATGTGGTAGTGGAGCTATTGGTGAAAGAGATGTAACTAGATGATATGCTTGCAGAATATCGCCTCTAGAAGAGGGAGTCCCATAATACTTGTGGACTTGGTAGTGAGGTTGAGGAGTGACGTGACTAGTAGAATCACATGGGGAGATTGGCTGCTACACATAATATCCATATGAGTTAGGTTGTCGGTAAGGATACTATTGCCTTAGTGGTGGCATTCAACATGATTGGGGGTGCTTTCACTATTGATATTACTCAATTGGTTGTGGTGGAGTTCCACTAGGATAATATGTTAAGGGTTGGTGGAATTGCCTTGGGTTACCTTGAGGATAAGGTAACCTTTGGGGTGTTTGCCTTTGGTTTAATCGTGGGTTGATTACATACACCCCAGACTCCTATAGATGTGAGATTACAGGGCAACATCCCTTAGGATGGTCATATTGACATATCCCACATTCACTATCATTGTCTATTTCCAAATCCACAACCTCTTCAATGATGGCAACTTTACCCTTACCCTTGCTACGTGCATGTTCAACCTCTCTCTTTTTTCTTTTTTCGCGATCACTACCTTGCTCTCTAGACTCCTCTACTATTTTAAGAATAATTTGAAATCTATTGTCTAGGGAATTCCACATTTGGTCTACCTTTTCTGAAACTTCTAATGTCATCTTTTGGATAAGTAAATTTTTCCTATCCACCATCTCTTCAAGCGGTGACTCTTCTTCATCCTCATAATAGGTTACTTCCCTCTTCCGGAGGGAAGGATCTTGGTTATGCTCTTCCACACTTTCTCTCTTCCGTAGCTCACCTTCTTCCTTAGCAACTTGCTCCAATAGTCTTTGGATTTGATGGGACCTAAGCTCAGATAATCTTCCTTGGGCATAAGTCCCAAGGATTCTTCTTGTTTCATGCCTAAGCCCAGCTACGAGATGGCGCAGTTGATCCCTTTGTGAATAACCATGGCTAGGACAACGATGTAACAGTGTATAGTATCAGCCCATGGTAGCATCCAAGGGTTCATATACTTCTTATTTCTAGCCTTGGATTTGCTTTTGCAAGTTGGACACTCAAGAGTACATTTGGTACTTATCATTGAATAATTCTAACATAGTACTCCATCTACGAATAGATTCCAATTCTAAGGATCGGTACCAGCTTTCTACTTCTTTAACTAGTGTCTGCAAGAACAACTTAAGTTTTTACCATTCATTCTCTATGTTTTGTAAGGCACACATGTCATGGAATGCTTGTAAATGATTCTAAGGATTAGCATTGTATCCCCCTTCAAATCATGGGATATTGTTCATATCTAATCTCTTGATCCTACTATCTTTCTGGGGCCTTGTTGGAATTATAACAGCCTTAGTTATGTCTAACATACTTTGAGTAGCAAGTAGGGGTTCATTGTGATTGTCTCATCCATGGCGTCTATGATGCCTATGTTGTTTCCTACTCTCCCTTCTTCTATGTTGTGACTCTATAGAGTGCCCTTGTTCCCTTTCTTGGCTGTTTCGTCTATGACTTCCACTTTACCTACCTTTATCCCCATGGTCTTTTTCTTTATGACCACATCCAGATATTGAAGGAGAGGGTGAAGGAGATGGTGAAGGTGAAGAAGAAGGAGAACCATCACCATGATGTGGCTGCTACCTTCTCTTCTACTGTCTCAGCCCCGATCGTAATTGCGATCAGAATGTCCACCTTTATCTTGAGTTTGTATCCCTTTTTTGGATCCTTTGTGACCATGGGTATCAAAACCTAGGTTATGAATAGTGAAATGAAGGTCCTGATACACAACCCCTTGGACAAAGTTAAGGAGAGGAACATCATTGTGTGGGAAACTCCCTAAGGTAGGTTCACCACCCTCATTTTTGCTTAAGACATGTGGGGCATCCTGGGACCACTTACCCTTCAAAGACTTATGATGTCTCTCCTATTGCAAGTCCCTTTGGTGTTGTGCCTCTATGGGATAGTATTCTCTCGAGTCATGGTCTTGCACAACATATTCTGCATGTAAGTGTGGCATGCCAATTCGTGTGAGAGCATGAAGAAGCATGCTCAGGACTGAATGATTGGGAGGTAACACTATGTTACCTTCTAAGTCTCATCAATGTAGTTGTTCATCTTGATGGAGGATAAAGGTGAAGTTTGGTATATACTCATTGGGATGAATATATACCACTTGAACTTGTTGAGGGACTGGCGGATCAACCTCATGTGTATTATGCCACCGATTGTTTCCTGTTTCAGACTTAGGCGGTGAGGCACTTTTGTACGAAGAAGGAGACATACTTGTTTTTTTAGTATGTAATGTATTCTTATTTATTATTTCCTCAA
>MNCI01020850.1:351997-363840 GCA_015680685.1 Gnetum montanum | reverse complement strand
TGTAATTTAACGATTTTCTTAATTGATCAAAATGAATTACTATGCTAATAACAGAAATGTAAAGTGCATAAAATAAAATAAATGCATAAGAAAATAAAATAAAATAAATGCCTAAGAAAACAAATCTCAAGTGCTGTAAGGATGAATCAAAGAGCTTGTCTTTATTGCCATACACAAGGTGTGCTTAGGTACAAAATGCTTGAATAAAGATCCATCCACACTTAGACCTCCTGCTACAAGCCCATGGAAAATACTCTAACTTTCAAAAAGACCACAAGAGTTTCGCTACTTGACTGCTAAAAGACTTCTTTCCAATTGTGCGCCTGGGCACTATATTTATAGGCTTAGGAGCAATTACTCTAAAAATTAGAGTAACCACTCTAATAATTAGAATAATTGCTAAAGTAACCACAAGAGTAACCACTCTAATAATTAAAATAACTACTAGAGTAACCGCTCTAATAATTAGAGTAACTGTTAGAGTAACCACTAGAGTAACTACTCTAATAATTAGAATAACTGCTAGAGTAACCACTCTCATCACCAAAAATAAAGGTAATAATAATAGTGATGTGAATTAACAACTTAAATTACTTAATACCTAATCAAATGAGTGGATACAACTGAAATTATGATCCAAGTATATAAAGAAAATATGAAACTAAAAATACATTTGTATCCAAAAATTCATTGGGCTCTAATGTTGCATAACTGTCAAACTGATAAATGAATCATAAACTCCACAATATAATCAAGTTCAAATCATAATTTTCCTACACCTAAGATATATATAAAAATAGTACTACTCTCACATGCATTCTAAATCCATAATTCTAATTAAATATTATAGCATAAAATGAAACTTAAACTAGAATTATAAAATTAACTAAGATTTCTTAAACATGGAAATTATTCATTAGCTATAACCTCTAAATCCTCTTGATTACAACTAAAATAATCACTTGAAAATCAATAAAAACCAAGGAAATTAGTCCTAAAACAAAGTAGGGTAAACCAACTAATAAAATAATTCCTCATGGATATGGTTGGAGGCATCAAGTAACTGGATATTCATGCACATGGGATAGCTACAAATAAATGTTAACTAGAAAAAAAAACACCAAACTAAATAAATAATAATGATAATAATTCAATTTAACAATTAATTATAAACTAAAAACTCCATTGCCACCCATAATCCAACCAAAAAATAGAGCAATTTGCCAATGAAAGTGGGTCTAAAACCCATATATAAATGATTGGTGAGTCTGAAACCCACATATAGCTGAAACTCACATATAATCAAATGGTTATCCAAACTAAAAATGAAATTCAATAATAAAAAAATCCAATAATAAAAAAATTCATTGGGTGATGGAGAGATGGATCCAACTCATTGTATGAACCAAAAGAGGTTAAAGACCATGAATTGAACTACCAAATGGAAGGTTCTAATGTGCTAGATGAAGCTAAAATGAAAATGTGGATTTAGATACATGTCTAAAAAATATAAAATATTGTTAAAATGAGAATCCAAGCTTCCTAAGACTATTCTAGACACCTACCATTTCTATTGTATTATTAGTTGTCAATTCTAAAAGGTAGATTTTTGGCCATTTTCTTAATTTTCTATTGCCTAGAAGCTAGGAATCATTGAACAAAAGTATCCTAGCTTTTCATGCTACATTTTCTAATCTCATAATTCATCATTCCATGTGTTACAAGGTTGCTACGAATGTGTTGAACAATTTTTCTTTTGAGTTGTTAGTATCTAGGATCATTTCTACAACTAAAATTTTAACAAAAATTAGAATGAAGATATAATGTCATCACAACTAGTTAAAACATGATAAAAATTGGTTAAAATGTTGACTAATGTCCTATGTATGATAAAAATCAAAGAAATAGAAAAAATTTTGAAAATAATATTAAAATATTTAGATTTGAGAAATTAGACAAATCAATGAATAGTTATTAAACAAATGAAAAAAGGCAAACAATGCACACTAATCAAAATTATCAAAGCCCAAAGAAGAAAAATACTAAATTGCTAGACCTAAAATTTATAATATTATAGAAAAGATACTTTCATAGTTTCGATCTCCAAAATAGGCTTCAAATCCTAGGAAAAATTGTAGATTACCAATGGAATCTAGGTAATATCTAAAATGAGATTTGGAAACATGACTTACCATAGGTCTTGGTTAATAGTGTAGATCTAGATCTAGCTCTCTCTTCAATTTAGTAGGGTATTCTTCTCTACCTCTATCTTTCACATGTTAACAAGATAAGGTAAAATGATGCTCTGTTATGAAGCAATAACTAGACTTATATTTTAGTAATGGTTTTGTAGTGCTGGACAGAGTTATAATGGAAAAAACTAAAATAAAAAGAAATTTTAAGTCTAAAAATATTTTTAAATTCTTTTTCTCACATGGTTACTACCTAGCATTAGAAAACATCTTCTATGAGTGAGTTAATAGTTATGTCTAATTCCATGCTGATAGCTATGTCTAAGTCCAAACTAATAACAAGGTCTATGGTCAACAACATTGGTAATAGAAGGCTAGCACAAGGTCCTATAACACATAGGATTAAATAAATTAAATATTAAATATTAAAATATAATTATACTAAAAATGTAAATTATCCAAAAAAATCATACCAAATCCAAAGTAGTGCTCCATGTTCCAATGACTTATTTAGTGCTTAATATGTGCTAACTCAAAACTCCAATAAAAGGAGTTAGTGTGCATATGCAAAATTATGAGAAAATCCAAAATATCAAAAATATTTTAGATCTCACTTATTTCTTTTAGGTGTCACTTGGATCCAAACATTAATCTTTTGCCTCAACTTAGGGTTTGAAGACTATTTAGAAGATTTTAGCCACACAAGGATTTCTATTAGCAATGCTTCTAATTAAGTAGGGAAATTCATTACACTATTTATTTTTTGGTTTTAGATGCTATAAAATTATGCACACTCTATTTTTATGGCATATATTTGATGAATGCATTCTATGATTTGTATTTGATAAATTTAAGTTTTAGTAATGCCTAATTTTATAATTCGGATATGGATATATAATTTTGATATCATGCCAATATTCTATCATGAATTTTATTTAGTTTTGATGTAATTTGAATTCTATTATTTTTAGCTAAAATTATTGGTCAATTTTTTATTACTTTTATTTCATTTTAGATTTTTTAAACCTACCTCTTAGTCTAATATCTGGAATCTAGAAGGTAATTATTTTTGTGATAGTGGTGCAAACTTTGAAATGTTGTTTAGTGGTTGTATATGTTTTGTACATAGTGCATGGGAATTTCAACATGGAGAATATTAAAGAAAAGGATTGATTTAGGTTTTAGGACTTCCCACATTATGATTCAACATTGAAAATGTAGTTTTGACCTATTCATTTGGAGAATGAAGAGGGAAAATCCACAAATAAATTTTGTTAGAGCTTGGAAATCAATATATGAGACTTAGAGCTCATCACAATTTGATATTATATAAGAATTAGGAATCATTAGTATTTGATTAGAACCTTGAATACATGGTCAGAACATTTCCCCATCATCTTGGATTTGGTTAATTGCATATATTTTTTTGCTAACATTTTTATTTGTATTGGACAACTAGTATTTAAAATGTTAGCTTAGCTTCTACATTTGGTTTGGGTAGAGCTAGAATGAAGGGAATGGCAAGTAGAAAATTCATTACCGTATGTGTTGGCAAGTACAAAATTTATCGTGTCCATGTGGATGATGGAGCAACAACAAACATAATCTCATTTTCTATTGTTGAGAAATTAGGCATGACTAATAACACTCAAGAAACCTCAACTTCAACATTAAAGTCCTTTAATGGATTTAGACTAGCAGTGCGAGACTACCTCTCATTAGATTTTGAAGTTGGTGAGCAATTCCCAACATTGGCTAATTTCTTAGTGGTTGACAAAACACCTAGTTTTAACTTGATCCTAGAAAGATCATGGTTAGCAAAGTTGTGAGTAGTCTCATCCCCCATATACCAGGAAATTCATTTACCTTATGAGGATGGTGAATTTGTAATTCGTAGAGACATAGTGTTTCCCATTAGATTAACAACATTAACATTAAATATGGCTCAAAATTAGAGTTTCAAGATGAAAATTCTAACATCAACAATGAACTTAACACTTAGGCTAGGGCCAATAACATTAAAGCCATTAACTCTAAATCATTAGATGAGCTATCAAAACAAGTTCTATTTACAATGATGGAAAAGGGAAATGATGAACATAGGATTACACAAAAGGAGCTCCCTTCCTTCAGGCAATACCTCTACAATTGACATTTTATCCCTTCCTTCATCCATGATCATTTCTTTACTTTTTTGGCCATGTATCATGTTTCAATATTTATTTTATTTGTGTATTTTCTTTTATAATTATCTTATGCTTGTTAAAAAAGTGTAGCCATTAAGTTTAAGTTGCATTTAATTTTGATTTTCATTTTACATTTGATTTGTAATTTGCATTTTTTTAAAATTCCTATGCAAAAATATGCTAAGTGTTGGCACATTTTAGTTATTTAAATGGAGTAGGCTTTATTATACTTAAAAATATCTTTGATTAATTGTCATTATTTCATAGTGATGGGCCCCCATTGATGTGGCCTCATCAACAGGGCCCCATCGATGTAGCCCCATCTACGTGATGTTGCCCCATTGATGGGGTTGTGTCAACATAGTATTTTCTGCATCTATCAGGCCCCATCAACGTAGTTCTTAAATAAAGTTTATAAATATGTGCTCATCAACCATGTTTATAGCATGTGCTATGATAGTTGTAGTAGAGCTCCTATAGTTTTTTTTGTATGAGAGTTAGAATATTTCTCTAAGTGCTAGTAGCCATAGTTAGAAAGTGTATGGATCTTTATTTGAGCACGGTTGTACCTAAACACACCAGTGTGAATGAAAATAAAGACGAGCCTTTTGATCAAACCTTGTAGCACTTGAAATAGATTAATGATTCATTCATGCATTTATTGTTTTCATTAATTATGTAATTAATTGAGCTAAATTAGACTTCAAGTGCTTAGTTAATTGATTAAGCTAAATAGATTAAACACATAAGTACAACTGCTTCAAGCATAAATATGTATTCGCTTAGTAATCCAAGTAGTGTTATTGCTTGGTTCACCCAGTAGCATAGCGCTTGGTAATCCTAGCATTTGATACATGGGTTTAGGATGTGTATGGAAAGTAGGATTGGATGCTTATGTTAGGATTAGTTAGAGATTACTTAATTAGCTAAATTAAATTAGTTATCAAAATGATTCAATTCTCTATTTTAAGTACTAGAAGAATAAAACATAAAATAATGAAATCATATGCCTCAATTACACTTAACTATACCTTTTTGCATCACAAGTGTAATTGGGAAGACAATGAATGACTATTAGGAAAAAGTTCACTTCCTAGAAGACTAGTGTACCGAAAGATAGAGTCTACGAAATTTGACCTAATCATGCACGAACACTTAGTGATTTGTATGGTTGGGCATAGGGGTACCTCAACTGCTTATCATTGGCACCATTGCCAGGGACTCTTTTTATTTGAAATGTGTGCTATCTAGGTTTAGTGAACATCATTAACATCATTAGATGAACCCTAAGGTTAAAATCATTCTCATAATAAATATAATCACATAAGCACACTAATATTTTATTTGTGTTGCAAAATGTCTTCTTCTCATAGGCATGATGATGCTAAACTACCAATCCCTCAACAATGCAAGGTGGTATATAATCATCTAGATGAGTATGTATTTGACTTCACCTTCATCCTGCATTAGAATGAATAACTGCAATGGTGTGATATGGAAGGAAACATTGGCATGCCTCTCAATTGATTTGTGCCCATGATGATGCTTTAAACTCTTAATAAGTTGGGCATCCAAAATCTTCAAGAGGAGTACATTGTACATGATTATGACTACTAGGACTACCATCCCATTGAAACACAATGTAGGAGAGATCGACACTAGGAGAAGCACCATGAGTTTGTGAAGGGAAAATGATTCACCAATCCTTTGTTCTTGCTTAACCAAGATGACAATGAGGATCTTTCCTCTGGGGTCTCTCAACATGAAAATTCTCCATCCCTTGTTATTGGTGATGGGGGTGTGGCCCTGAATCTACGATCCACTATCAATAATCTAGGTTCAGGTAAAGATGGTAGTCAATGCAGGGGCTTATATAAGTGACAAGATGATAAGAAAAATAATAAATGTGTCTGTGAAAACCAAAGGGAAGATGGTAGATACCATCATGGTGGTAGTCCTCCTCCCTCTTTTTCCTCTTCATTTACATCTTTTTCTTTCTCTTTTGATTCTAAAAAACATCACAAAAAGAATAATCGTGATGGAGGTGAATAGCGAAACAATAATGATGATTTCCAAGCCCACAATGAATGAAGTGGAAACATGGGACATCATCAACGACAATAAAATAATGAAAATGATGAGCCTTTGCTACCAATCTAAAGCATGTTAAATATTATAGAGGTGATAAGAATTCCAACTAGGCATGTGAAAGATAGTTGGATGGGATGACTTGATATGAACATTATTCCTAGATTTGAGGGGGATTTAATTTTGATCCACATACACATCTTCAAGCTTTGCACGATGCCTGTGCCTTACAAAATATCAAAAATACTTGGAAAAATTTAAAGCTATTTCTTAGGACACTCATCAAAGAAGTAAAAATTTGGTACTAGTCATTGCAACTAGAATCTATCTGCTAGTAGAGTATAATGCTCGAGCTATTTAACGACTAGTATCAGACTTACTCTAGTGTCTACTGTGAGAAGACAAATCCAAGTATGAAAGCAAGGAAACCATGAACCCTTGGACATCACCATGGGTAGATACTATTCTCTTATACATATATGCCTTGGCCATGGTTATTCTTAGCAGGAACAACTTTGCCATATCATAAATGGACTTAGATAAAAAATGAGAAGAACTTTTGGGGTCTATGCCTAAGGAAGGCTATTAGAACTTAGAGCTCATTAGATTCAAAGGCTAATTGAGTAGGTAGCAAAGGAAGAAGGAGAGTTAAGGAAATTTGAAAGTGTAGAGAAATACAATAGGAATCCCTCCAAAAAGAGGAAAGTCTAATTTTATGACAGTGAAGAGGAATCGCCTCTTAATGGGATGGTAAATAGAAAGACCTTGTCAATCCAAAAATATATCTAAAATTTTGGCTAAGGTTTATAAAATGTGGGATTCATTGGATGAAAAATTCCAAAATTCTCTAAAAATCATCAAAGAATCATGAGATCAGAGTAGTGATCATAACTGCAAGAGGAAAAAAGAAGCTAAATGTGCCCACCAAAGGGGTAAGGGAAAGATTGTTGTTGAAGATGAAGCTGTGGAAACTAAGTCAAATTATGATGGTAGATGTGACATATACCAATATGAACATCCTAAGGGATGTTGCCCCATTGTGTCACACTTATAGGAATTTGGTGTGTATGCTCTAAATCCACGACTAGCAAAGAGGCAAGCACCTGGAAGATTGTCTTATTCTCAAGGCAATTCCAGGAAGTTTCATCAACAATAACAATATTATCTAAGTGGAGCTCCACTGCAACTGTACAAGTAATATCAATAGTGGCACCAACCATAGTTGTGGGGGATGCTACCACCAAGGCAGCAATACCCTTATAGGCAACCAGATCCATATGGGATTTACATTTAGCAACCCCTATCTCCACATGGCTCTTCTAGTTATGTTTCTCCAATCCAACAATACTATCATCCTCCCAAACACTATAGATCTCACTCTCCACATTCTAAGAGGGATGCCACATTTTATTCTTATCCTATTCCTATTTCTACATATGTTCCTCCACCTGCAAGGCAAGTACTACTTACTCTATCCATGCAGGGTGAACTTCTAGTTTAGCCACAACAACATAATACTACCAAGGCTATCAATCTACAACTAGTTTATCAATCAAGGGATTCAAAACCTCATGCTCTTTAAAGACCATTCTTCTAACCCAACAGCCCTACTAAGCCTTCATAGACTCAAGTGACTGATCACCCTACTTATGCTTCATCTTCTTCAAATCATTACATTGAGTCCCCTTAAAACCAAATGCCATCCAAAATCCATATTATTTTTCTCACCCATGTTGTATCTGATTTGATCTAGGCTAGCAACCTTCCTAGGAAATTAGCTAATCCTAGAAGCTCTCTTATCTATCTATAGATTGCTGGGAATGAACCATGTAAAGCTCTTCTTGATTCTGGTTCTAATGTAAACTTGATAATTCATGAAATGTATACTGCCTAGAACCTACCACCTCTCAAGAAGAGTAACATTAGATTGAAATTGGCAGACTAGTCCATCACTGTTCCATTGGGATTCATCAAAGAAATTATGATCGTTGTCTATGGATCATCTTATCCTACTAATTTCCTAGTAATCAAGGTTAAAAATTGCAAGGGGGACTTCCCAATCATTATGGGAAGGGCTTGGTTATGCACTATTGATGTAAGAATGGGCATCAAAAATCTTTCCCTAGAGGTATCAAAGGAAACTGCATTTGGAAAGATCGAGAAGAGACAAATTCCATGCATCGCATAGAGTGATGTAGGGTGCAATTGCATGCAAAAACTCTAGTCCATGAAATGAGCATCTATTTCCACATGCAAGTAGTATACACATGAAGCAAATATTCAAAGGTGTATGTATGCAATAGCCATAAAATAAGATGGCACCTAGTGGCTAACTACTAATTCTGATAGAAGCACAATGAATATGGAACCTACTGAGAGCCTGACATACACCTATGTCATAGGCATGGATGAACTAGAGCAAGTTCATCACTAGCTCTCTAATGATGAAAACACTAATACCAATTGGGGAGAGTTGGAGATCCCTTAGAATTTTAAATAAGATCCCCTAGAGTTGAAAACTCTACCTACTAGCCTAGAACATGCAATCTTAAAAAATGGAAAGCTGGTCATACCCAATGCTAAACTTGCTTTTTAATAGAAAGGAAAAATATTGAAAGTGGTCAACAAATGGCCAATAGCCTTTGATTGGTCATATCCTGAACTCACTAGAATTAATTTATGGATATTCCAGCATCACATTTACATTGAGTCATCCATAAAGCCAAGGAGGTAACGACAATGATGGTTATAATCAAAATTGAAGCAAACTATCAAAGAGAAGATTAAAAAACTTCTTAAGGTAGGGTTCATTTACCACATTGGGATAGTGAGTGGGTCAGACCACTTGCATCAATGACAAAGAGAGATGGAAAATGGTGAGCTTGCATTGACTTCAGGCTATTAAACATAGCAACATTCAAAGATCATTTTCCTTTTTCATTTATTGATCAGGTGTTTGACATAGTATTTGGGCATTATTATTATAGTTTTTGGATAGTAGCTATAACCAAATCTAGATTACACCAAAAGATCAAGCCAAAACAACATTCACAAGTCCTTAGGGCATCTTTGCATATCATAAGATTTCTATTGGTCTATGCAATGCTCTAGAAAGGTTTAGGTACTATGTGCTTAAATATAAATTATTTGTGCACACTAATCACAGTGCCATCCACTTCCTCATTAAGAAGCCAATGTTGAGCCCTTGAGTCATACGATGGCTAGTGATCTTGTAGGAATTCAATCTTACAATGGTAGATCGAAAGGGGACTAAGAATGTGATTGTTGGTCATTTTTCTCAGTTACGATGGAATAACAAAGAGGAGGAGAGTCTACTCTCTAACCAATTTCTTGATGAAATACTCTTTGCCACTACAATAAATGAACAAATGCCCTCATAATCAAAATGGTCTGATGGCAACCTCACTTATCTTCTCACTCAAGAGATGCCACATTACCTAGACCACAAGAAGAAATAATAGTTTCTTCATTAGGCTAAGCACTTCATCAAAATCAATGGATACCTTTACAAGGTATGTGCAAATGGAGATTAGTTGCACATTCTCTAGGATTCTCATGAATGTCCTTGTGGGGGCCACTATGCTAGGAGATGCACAATCATAAACATCCTAATGGAAGAATACTATTGGCCCATAATCTTCAAGGACATCCACCAATTTTTTTGATCCTATGAGCACTATCAACAAGATGGTGGGATGACCGCACAAATGGTTGATCCTCAACAATGGATTCAACTACTAGAACCCTTTGATATATGAGCCATAGATTTCATGGGTCCCATTACACCCATGTTCAATGAGAAGGTGTATATAATTGTTACCATTGACTACTATACCAAATGGGTAGAAGTAGTAGCCATCATCAATTGTACATCATCCACTATTGCTTGATTTGTACAACAAAATGTTGTGAATAGGTTTGGGGTGCCACATGCACTGATTTCTAACAACGGAACCCATTTTATAGGTGCCACTTTTTGAAAACTCATGCAATGCTTAGGGGTTGAACATAAATTAACAACATCCTATCACCCCTAAGTCAATGGTCAAGCAAAGGTGACTAATAAGGAGATCAAAAAGATTCTAATAAGAACTATTAGTAAATATAGGAGAGACTAGAGCACAAAACTCAATGATGTTCTTTAGGCCTACTACTCAACATGGAAACTCCCTATTGGCTACTCTTGCTACGGGCCAGTGTACGAAATACTTTCAATGCTCTTAATTCAATCCAAGCTCTGTACACTCTCAACAGCCTATGACTTGGATCTTGACCTAAGTCTGGCATAAAAAGAAAACCTGATCAACCTAAATGTGCTAGACAAAAAATTGATTGGTAGCCATATCTTTGAATAAAGTGCACAAGGCATTCAACAAACAATGTCATGATCTTAGAATATGGAAAGTAAAATTTCAACTAGAAGATAAGGTTCTCTACTAGAATCCCACACATGTACCTTAAAAAAACCAAATTCCAAATGTTGTCAGAGGAGCCTTATATAAATGATAAAACCTTTCCTTCTAGGATCATGATCATATAAAAATCTAAAAGTACAAACAAAAAGCAATTGATCAACATCTAATAGATAAAGCCTTTCCACAAGCCCAAGTAAGCTAGTGCAACAAATACCTCAACAGATGGGAAACCACACCCAATATTTTAGATCTCCTTCTTCCAACTCAGTCATGGGGGAGATGACCATTCGTGGTAATCATCTACGTGGCTCCTCAATTTTTTTATTTTTTGGTTTACACATTTTTTAATTTGCAAATTATTTATTTTACACCTTTTTTATTTCAAAACTTCCTATTTTACACCATTTTTTGTTTTACAACATTGTTACTACATTTAAATTTTTCTAAAATATTTTACACTTTCTTATACATTTTATTTTATTTTAGTGTGATTTTCTAATTTTTGCTAATAAACATGCTTTGTGCCAATAGGACATAGTGGTGGTGTAGCTGTTACCAATGGTAGTTTGTGCTTATTTTGTTGTTTGCTAATGTCTAGTTTCTATTTATGAAGTTTTGTACCAATGGCTAAGTCATTGTTTCTTTTTCATGTAATAGGTAGTGAGTCCACAACATCCACCCATTCAAAAACTCTATGGTTTTCATTGTTTTGGAAGTTTGAGGTTCCTTTTTGATGAGATGAAATATCGCATATGTGATATCGCGTCGTTCCCTGCGATATCTCGTACGCGATATCGCAGTCCGTCGCCCATTCTATAAATAAGAGGTGGCTCTCCCTTGTTTCTCCATCTAGATCTAGACCTTATCCAAACTCTTGCCATTTTTCCATTCCAGAGTTAGAATAATTTCCATGTGCCCGTAGTAGGAGTCCCAAAGTGAAC